>ML802349.1:442316-452639 GCA_009831015.1 Picea engelmannii
CGGGATGCTGATCCCGTGGCTGAAGACGGTTTGAAAAATGGACACCTTGGGCTCCCGAAATGGTGAGTGGAAGTTTGGAAAAAGGCCTATATATAGCTGTAGGGCCCACATTGCCACCTCATTTGTACCTGCTGCAATAGTGACTGGACGAGCAATTTTCAGAGGAGATTTGGAGATTCGGGGAGGACGAGGCATCCGATCGACGTTTTGTGAGTATCAGGTTAGTGGTTTGATCGTCCTGCATAGAAATAGGTTTTTAATTTTGGGCAGGGTTTGTATAGAGGGTCGTATAGGGGAATGTAGGGGTTTTTTTATGGGGTGTGGGCCCACATGCGCGGGCGATTCGGTGAAAGGCGCGCATATGTGTGCACCTGTACACTGAATATACGCGCATGGGTGCGTGGTAGGGGGAATTTAAGGTGTGCCTGAAGGGCACGCATGTGCTGTGAATAGACGCGCATCAGTGCGCGCCTGTAGGTGTGATAGGCGCGCACTGGTGCACGTCTGTATGGTAAACAGGCGTGCTTAAGAGTGCACCTATGAAGCAAACATGCGCACATTGAGGCGCACCTGTTCGATGTACAGGCACGCATATATGCACGCCTGTGTGCTGAACAGACGCGCATGTGTGCGCGCATATGGGAACAAAAACCGTGCCTAGGAGGGAAGGTTTGAAGGGTAAAAAATGAGTCTGTTTGATGTTGTGGATGGTTATCTGAGCTGAGAGAGGACTCTGTGTTGTTTGCAGGTGGCCAGTAGTGATGATGCCAGTGCAATGGCGAGAGCGAGACTGGGCCCAGTTGCAAGATGCTGTGGCCATTGAGGGGCCTAGGGTGCGAGCAACTTTAGCAACCTGTGGGTTGCTAAAGTTTTTTGAGTGCCTGTTGATACGGGCACAGGAGTATTTACTACAGTTCCTGCTCCAGATGTGGAGTCCGGAGCTACACTGCTTCCTCGTGCGAGGAGAGAAGATCCCCTTCACTGCGGTGGAGGATGTATATTTTCTGACTGGGCTCCCCTTCCGAGGAACGCCCCTACTGGCAGAGCCTGTGCTGCCTAGGGATACATCCCTTGTTACGATTGGTCAGCGATACTTCTCGGGTCGGGACTTTATTTCTGGGACTGTGGTGAGCATCAGCGCTATAGACTCCCTAGCACATCGATGTATAGCGGCGATGATTGTGCGTATATATGGGTCACTTGCAACCCAACGGATTAGTGGTGGCTAGCTGTTGGTGCTGGAGAGGGTGGTTGTCGATGAGCAGTTTGCATGGGGGCTGACGCTACATGCGTGGATGATAGCGCAGTTGGACCATTGTCAGTCCACAGGTGCAGGAGAGTTTGCATTTGGGTCGATCCTGGTAGCCTGGTTTTTGGAGAGGGTGTCGATGCTATGCCCGAGGGTTCTGCTGGAGATGTCGGGGGCACGAGAGCCACGACTGAGGCGGTGGTCGACAGTTTTGGTTCACCACGGTGGTGGAGAAGGTGGCCACTTCTTTTCGGCAGAGGCGGCACGGATATGGTGGCAGATGCCGCAGGTAGTACTTCGGTACCCCTATGCTGGGGTTGACTTCCGGGGTGACCCGGACATGGTGCCGCCTCCAGGGGAGGTGTTTGATCATCGAGGTACATTGAGTATTGTGTATGTTTCTTATTTATGTTGTCTTTTGAGATATCAGTCCATATGTATATGATATGGATGTTGATACTATATGTTGGTTGTTTGTTTTGTGCATGTGCAGATGTGGCACCTCGCGGGTGCGAGGTGGAGATGCAGAGAGCGTCGACTCGTCGAGAGACGGAGAGACGACTGCAGGGAGAGAGACGTCAGAGGGAGGATGCCATTGAGCGACCTGTTGAGCCCGAGAGGGCAGTGAGGAGGCGTCGGTTCGATGACCCCGGTGCGGGGCCATCACATGCTCCTCCGGCGGCGGTCGGAGTAGATTTTGATGACATACGTCATCGTCTGGAGATGGTGTTGCAGGATGTGCCTGAGGGCATGTGGATGCATATCTGGGATGAGAGCTTCCTAGAGGAGTGTGTAGGGGTGTCGCCACCATGGCGGGCCATAGTGCGGCGAGCAGCAGTGCTTGCGGTGATGACTAGTGGATTCCTGCCGCTGGGGAAGGAGGGCCCTGTGGGTGGTCCTCCACCACCGCCTGGGGCAGGTAGTGGTGGGACACCACCTCCTCCTGAGGGAGGAGCAGGTGGTGGGGCGATAGAGGCCCCATGAGTGATGTATGATGTACATTTTTGTTGTTTATAGGCTAGTGAGCCAGTTTTTTGTATCGAGGTGCTGCATTGGCTTGCGGATACATGTATTTTTGTATGTAAACATTCGGATGGCCTAATGGGCCCTTTATATATACATGAGTATACATATTTTGAGATCCTAATGTTGTCTACATGTGTTTGTTGCTGATGTTTTTGATGATGTCTATTCTATATTTATGCTGTGACAGGATTTATGAGATGTTTATGTATGTGTAGTTTGATGTGATATGTGCCAATCTAACACCATGTTAGCTATTTGATCTGTTGTTTGATTCAATTGTCTTGGAATATGTGTAAATGTAATGGAATCAAAATGTCGAGATAACAGTCTAACCTGCAGGTATTTGCGAAAGAGGCACGGATCGCGTACATGGTATACATTGTTGAGCTAGAGAACGACTAGTTGAGAGTCGAGGAAGATGCTAAGGTGACGAATATGATGACGCTGGGCGTCGGCCAGGAGGCCAATGACCGCAGTGTATTCGGCTTGGTTGTTGGTTTTTGGTCCTAAACATATGTCGTTTGAATGTAGCATTTCATGTGAGGGGGTGTAGAGAGCCCAAGCAGCCGAAGCGAGATTTTGCGTCCAACGACTGGTGCCGTCGGCATAACCAATGTGGTAAGATGGTGGAGGAAGCATCTTTCAATAGAAAAAAGGGTAGTTTAGACGAGAGGGGAGGAGAAAAAGATTAAAAACACTAGAAAAGAAATAACCTAAAGTAGAATTACTACTTTTAAGCATAAAATTTCTTGAGATACAACCCGTTGATGGGTTCTATGAGAGAGAGGCCTTCAGGAGAGGCCAGGATGTATGCGCCTTTGGTGAGGCAATGTTGGATAATGTAAGGGCCATGCCAGAGTGATTCGAATTTTCCATGGCCAAAGGTATCATGAGCGATATCATAAGCCAGGACAAGGTCACCTTCGCGGAATGACCGAATGTTGACATGGCGATCAAAGGTAGCTTTGGATCATTTTTTAGCTGCCTCGTTGTTCTGTAAGGAAGATCGAAGATCTTCATCCAGAGACTCCAAGTTCAGCAAGCGTTGCTCCATTGGAGTAGTGTTAGGTAATAGCTCAATTGCGATGCGTAAGGTGGGAATTTTTCACTCGATGGGAAGAGTTGCCTCGACCCCATGGACTAAATGAAATGGCGTGAAACTAGTAGCGGTCTTTACTGTCGTTCGATAAGCCCATAGCGCGGAAAATAACATATGATGCCAATTGGTTTTATGTTTATTAACCGTGCGCTGTAACATGGTCTTGAGGACTTTGTTCACTTCCTCGACCTGTCCGTTTGACTGAGGGTAATATGGTGAGGCAAACTCATGAGAGAAGCCTAACCAAGAGGAGAGTTCAACAAAGATCTCATTCTCGAAGTGTTTCCCGTGGTCGGAAACCAGTTGGAGGGGTACTCCAAAGCGGGATATGACGTGGTTAAATAAAAAATGCGCTGCAGTGTTAGCGGTGTTGTTGAAAGTGGGCATAGCTTCGGCCCATTTCGTGAGGTAATCAACGGCGACAACAATGTATTTGTGACTGTTGCTGGAGGGGGGATTACAATTCATAAAGTCGATGCCCCATTTACAAAAAGGGCCCACAGTAATGACAGGGTGAAGAAGAGTGGGGGGAGCTCGGGCTTTGTTGGCATAGAGCTGACATTGCTCACATCGTTTCACAGCATGAATGCAATCATGAAACAGGGTAGGCCAAAAGTAACCGACTCGGATAATATTTTGAGCCGTGGATATACCCGAAAGATGGCCCCCACATGCGTTGCTGTGGCAGTCGTTTAAGACTCTGTCGGCCTCGTCAATAGCCAGGCAACGACGAAGAATGGTGTGAACGCCCCACCAATATAGAATGTCTCCGCTGAGGAGATAGCGGGGGGCCTGATGACGAATACATCATCGATCATCTCGTGAAAGGTGGTTACCGAACTTTTGAGTTCAAAGGTAGATGAGGAGGTCGCCGTACCAAGGATCATCCGAAGTTATATAAAAGAGATGTTCGTTGGGAAAGTCGGTATTGACGGGGGCACTGCTGGTGTTAGAGGGGAGGGTCGTGACAAGTTCGACGAGAACGAGGGCCTTCTTACTCTTCGGTGTTGAGAACCCGAGGTCATATTCCTGAAGGATAATGATCCATCGAGCGAATTTTCCATTAACTTGTCAATGGCTTAGCAAGTACTACATGGGGTTGGAATCTGCAACGACCTTTGTGGTGCGAAGCAGAATGTAATGGCGCAGTTTCTGAACTGCGAGGACAACTGCAAGAGAAAGTTTCTCTTTGTGTTTATACTTCAAGGGTGGTCCTGAGAGGTTCTTACTAATGTAGTAAATGACGTGTTCACGATTGTCATCTTTGAGCTGGACGAGGATGTCAGCTACTGTATACAGCTGATGCTGATACGTAGAGGATGTAGTCGCGATTATAGTCAGGTGCACTAATTAAAGGTGCTTTTGAAAGTGCTTCTTTAAGATTGTCAAATGATTGTTGGGCATAGTCGTCCCAGTGAAAAGGGAAGTCATGATGTAGTAAGCGGAGGAAGTCGTGTGCGTGTATAGCATAATCATGAACAAAGCATCTAAGAAAGTTAGCTTTGCCCTGTAGACTCTGAAGTTGTCGTAAATTCCGAGGAGGTGGAATTTCGGTGATAGCTTTGACTTTGAGGGGGTCCATGGTAATACCGCTTTGGGAAATGATAAAATCGAGGAGGCACCCTACGGTGACGCAAAACACACACTTGAGAGGATTGAAGAGGATGTTGTATTGGTGACACCGTTGAAAGATGATGCGTAAATCATCGAGATGCTGGGTGCGTTTCTTGGATCGAGCTGTGAGGTCGTCCAAGTAGGCGAGGATGATCTCAGCTAGATCGTGAAAGATGTATGTCATCGCCCGCTGGAAAGTTGCGCCGAAATTTTTTAAGCCGAAAGGCATGACACGATATGAAAAAGTACCCCATGAGGTAATGAATGCGGTTTTATACTGATCGGCTGGGTGAATTTGAATTTGGTTATAGCCAGAGAATCCATCCATAAAGGAGAGAGCCTCGTGGTCAGCGCAGTCATCGATAATTTGATCGATGAAAGGCGTTGGAAAGTTGTCTTTTTGACATGCGTTATTGAGATCGCGAAAGTCAGTGAAAGCGCGGATAGTGCCCTGTTTTTTTTCGATGGGTACAGGGCTGGAAACCCATGAAGTATAAGCGATGGGGTAAATAAACTCGGTTGTACGTAATTTGTCAATTTCGGCTTTGATAGCCGCGACTTTAGATGGGTGTAGCGGTCGTTGTTTCTGGCGAACTGGTGTGATGTCAGGCCAGGTGTCGATGGGATGTTCGACAATAGAGGGATCGAGGCCAGGCATTTCTGTGTATGACCAGGCGAAAATATCCCTACACTCCTGGAAGAGGGCTTTATATGCGGTGATTTCCTGAGGAGTGCAAGCAGCTCCAATGATGATTTCTACGACGATGCCATCTTTAATGGAAATGTCTATTTTGATGGTGGGGGAAATGTTGGCCATATTACCTTCTTCAAAAGCGTCAGGGGCAGGAATGGGATTGTTGAACTAATCGATAGGCCCTGACGGGATAAAATCTTTGGTTTCGACCACGTAAATGGGGTTTTGGTTAGGAGGCATGAGGGCTTCCTGTGGAAGGAAGAGTGCATGATGATGTAGTGCATCCCAGGAAGAGTCTGGGTGGTGTAGTTCTTCCAGTATTTCCTCGTCGCATTGGAAATGACGGGAATATAAGGGATTGTGAGGAGTGATCTTGGTGATAGTGTGGTTTCCCCCTGATGGAGAAGCAGAGGGGACAATTCTAGGAGATGATGAGGGTTCACTTGACATAAACCATATATTGAAGTACTGAGGGGTACCCGTGGTGGTTGGGTGGAGAGTGTCCATAGGGGAATGAGCCGGGGAGTTCGGGGGGTTGCGGGGTAAATCCTCAGAGACGTCATTTAAGAACCAGGGAGGCGTTGGGAGTGCCTCGGGCTCAGGAGAAATGACATGAAGATCCGCTAGTGACGAGGTAATGTCAATTATTGCCTCTGCGGGTTGGTGAAGCAGGGCCAATTGACGTTGCCTGTATGCAAGGATCATAGGACACTGGTATGTAAAATGAGCTAATGAATCACAGAGAGAGCAAGGGAATCTCATACGTTCATTGACTGAAGTGGTGACATAGCGAATGTCAGTGATATTTGAAGAGGACGTAGCAGGGTGGGGGTTGTTCTCGAAGTTCTGACGTATAGCCGCTAATGTCTGTCGAAAGCGCGACAGTTCTGGGCAATGATGGGTGTAATGGCCATACTCTGAACAGATAGCACAAGCGTATTTGGTCCTCAACTCTTTACTAATGGAAGGTTGAGTGGTAGTCGGGGGACTAGAAGTAGTGGCGGGTGTTGTGGGAGTTTGATTGAGGGGAATCAAATTTCGTAATTCAGGTAGGGATGGGCAATTGTTGGTTTGGTGGCCCTCTTTCTCACATAGTGTGCAAGGTGGTGGGATGCGTGGAGGTAGTGGAGCGATGGGCTCTTTCTTCTTCCTCCTGCCCCCAGCTGTAGTAGGAGGGGTAGTGAATATGGGGGTAGTGGGGGTAAGGACATGAATCGTCATGGGGATTCCTTCCTGTGGGGTAAGGGACGGTCGAGGGACCATCTCTAGTGGGTGTAAATACCAAACTGGGATTGCTAACACCATATTAGGTAGTGTGAGCATGGCGGCTTCCTGAAATACTTCTATACCTGGTGGAGGGTAAAAGAAGGGAATTTGGGTGAGGGGTTGGGGAACTGTATCCCAGACGGGATTATTCCCTTGAGGGGATGTGGATTCGTGGACTTTTGAGGTCGATGAGTGCGCAGGAGGCTTCGAAGAGAGTGGTTCTGCGACTATTCAGACATCAGGAATAAATGAAGCCTCCTGAGGAAGAAGAGCATCCTCTGTGTGAGTTCTGTTAGATGAGATGACACATACTTGATTAGCAGGATGAAGGAGTGGTGGTGCTCCATGGTATGTCCCTAATAAGGATGGATCTTTGAAAATCCCAGGACCCATCTCTATGAGTGGATATGCGTCTTGGTTGGTGTGGATGAGAGGAAGAATGTTATCGTGGTTGGCAGATGGGTTAGGCTCATAATGTGAGACTTGGTCAATGGTCACGATCTTCCCATTGTGGGGGAACATCATGGTCCAAAAGACGGAAGATGCCACTTCCTTCATAGCGTACATGTAGCTATGACCGAACAATATATTATAATCGAGCGGTGCGTCGATAACTTCGATATCAATGAGAATAGTCTTGCCCCTGAGTTCAACGGGGACATTTTGGAAGAGCCCTTCAGGAGAGGATGGTTGTCCGTCATAAGCTCGTAATGTGATGGAAGAGGGTATGAGTTCCGGGGAACCAAGTTTGTGCCATACTGTTTTGGACATGATGCACGTAGAGGTAGCTTCATCGATGATACACCTATGAACCGTGATGTTCCGTATGTTCACTGGTATTTGAAAAGCGATCAAGGTGGGAAGACGGGGTTCTCCGCTATCAAGATCAAAGGTGATGAGTTGAGTATCTGCAGGGTCGACTGCCCCCAAGGCGGAAAGTAAAGATTTCCGCTGCGTAGGACAAGTCTGGAGGACTTCCAAGACTGACATGGTAGCCAGGGATTGTGCTAATTCGTCTACCAAGCTATAGTTATGAGCTGCCCTAGCTTGTGGGTTGTGGACATTCTTGCGCAAGGGGATGTGAGGGATGCGTAATGGTGGCTCAGTGGAAGGGCGTCATATCACCAACGGGGGTCATGTTGGTGTAGGGTTTGTCTCTAGAGATATGGGAGTAGACTCATCAGGTGTATGATATTGACGATTACGTGTTTGCAGAAGAATTTCTTCCTCAATGGTGAGGTGAATTGTACGCTCTGCTGGATTGTTGGGGTTGTGGTAATGTCCTACCAGAGGTGGGGGATGCTATGTGTCATGTTGGGTGTTTATCACACCTTGATGTGGAATAGGATTTTGCATCACGACGAGAGGGGGTTGTTGCACGTATTGTTGTGGTGCCTGCTGAGGGGTAGGTTGTGCAGGAGAATGGGGAAGACTACCTGATTCTTTCAACCGTTTGAAATCAGCGATCTGGGGGAAATGGTGAGTGTAATGACCAAATTCACCACAAAGGGCACAAGGGAAGATGGTTTTAACATTATTTCTCCCTTGGCGTTTGTTTTTATTGCCCCCTTGGGGGTTTTGGTCCGCTTGGTTCTGGTTGCCCCCAGTGGGTTGGTGCTGTGGGGGTTGATTCCCGCCTTGACCAGGGTTGTTGTTATTCTTGTTCCATCCTTTCTTCTTGGCATTGTTCGATGGATGAGTTGGGTTGGCTGTATTCAACTGTTCAAAATTTTGGTATTGTTGAGTAGCAGAGGGTTGAACAAAATTTACCCCTGCATGAGGATGTGGGGGAGCCATGGGTTGTGGAGGACCAGAAAATGGGAAGTATGGATTTTGTGGTGGTACCGATTAGGAAGTACGGTGTATAAGTACCCTGACTGTGCGTAGATGAGGTCATACTGTTGGGCCTTACTGATGGATTCCTCTTCAGATTGCGGGAAGGTGGAAGCTACATCCTTTCCAAGGAGAGAGACTAGTGATCTAAGAAACCAGTCGAGACATTGTTGCTTGGTGGTTTCTGCTTTACACAAACTATGTCGCCTACACCACTCATAAATGTGGTTAGCGATGTGTGTGTCTGAGGTTTGTTTGAAGTTAAACAGTAGTTCTAGACCATTGTCGTGGCGGATGGGTAATTGGAAGAAGGTCAAGAATGCTTTGGCCAATGACTCAAAGGTCGCATGGGACCCCGATTTTTCTTCAACATACCATTTAGCCGATGGGCCAGTAAGTGTGCGTTGAAATAATCACAGTCTGATGGAATCATCCATAATGTTGTTGGAAGAACACCATAGTTGAAAGGTCATGACATGGTTGGTAGGGTCATCCCCTGCCTTTCCTTCAAACTTTGGTATGTCTGAAGGAAGTTTTGTTGGCATTGCAGGCCATGTGGCGTCATGTAATATAGGATCATTGGTGAGTTTGGTTAGATCTGGTATGTTGAGAGAGGCCAAACATGGCATCTGTAGTGGGGTGGGAGGGTTAGCTCCAGCCATAGTGTTTTGTGAACCTGACCCTTGATGTGGACTAGGTGGGTTGGTGCTCCCACCTTGAGAGGAAGTGGGTCCCCCGCTTCCTTGTAAAGGAGAGCAAGTGAACGGATGACCTTGGGAAGTTGACCCAAGTAATGTAGAACCAAGAAAAGTTGATCCTAAGATAGTAGCACTCACAGGAGTGTGTGAAGGAGGTATCGATGAGCGGGTACGACCAAATACTCCCCCTAAGATAGGAGGGAGGTTGAGCAAGCATTGTGAACGACGGGGGTTCTGTGGTTCCCCTATGATGTCAGACTAGTTGTGTGAATGTGTGCAACAAGTGGTGAGAGAAATATAGAAACAAAAATCCTTTGCGTTGAAATTTTACACAATATATATATCCAAATCAAATTGTAATCAGATGTGCATCATACATGAAATGAGAAAGAAGCATATATATGGGTAAGTGGGTTTTGTCCGCGTGGGGGAATCAAAAGAAAGAAAATGCTCGTGTCCTAGAAGATGTAACGTCCTTCCTCTTAAATAGCAATGGACCTTCCAATAGTACTCAACAGTGGGGTCTGAAGTCACCGAAAGAGACACTAGTGAAGGATGAAATAATTGGTTATAATGAGGGGTAGAGTGGACATATCCCGAAAGAGCTGGCGATATTTCCCAATAGCCACACAAAATCCAATCAAGGTGCAATTGCAGCCCACAATTGCCACCTGGGAAGATGTCCTAAAGTTGGTCACTAGGTACCTCGGTCAAAGTGCGGCATTTATATTTTCGGCCTAAGAAATGGGTCACGGGCTGGATCCCGTCCAAGAGGTGGGTGCCTCAAGGGGGTATGCACAGAACAACCGGACCTTGGCCTTCAACCCTTCACGGGTATCTCCCT
>ML802349.1:459969-500837 GCA_009831015.1 Picea engelmannii
GGACTAGGTCCACTATATTATTAAATAAGGCCCACTATGGTAGTTAGATATAATAAATGTAAGAGGACTTCTTAGAAGGTTCTACTTCTAGAAGATTCCTCCTCTAGAATGTTCTTAGGTGATGGTGACACTATATAAAGGGGTTCAAGCAATGTAATGAGACATGAATAGAATTATTGTATTTGGAGCTGAAGGTCATTAGGAGGTTGCCCCCTCGAAGAGACAAGTGAACAGGAGAGGATCCCTTCCATAATAGGATCCATTGTATGGTGTTTCCCTACCTCAAGGGTTTTGGTAATAATAAAGTGTGGTTTCTCCTATCTTGTTTTGTGGATCTATTGTGTATTCAGTATTTGTGGTGATTATATCTTCAGATCCATTCAGGTACTTAACAACCTACAACACAATGCTACTGTAACAGCTCGACTGGATCCTCCAATTCTGAGCTACTCAGTATTAGAAGGGGAAAAGATAACACGGGAAGCTGATTAAAACTGGTGAAAATATTGCAGTGATAAAACCTTCATCACAACAACATCACAACCCTCGACTGGATCCTCCAATTTTGAGTGTCTTAACATAGTGTTTACGGGGGGATGGAAAGAATCTTACTTTCATTAAACAATAAGTCTCAAATACATGTACATAACTAAAGAACCAGAGGCCTCGTTAAAAATTTACAAGTGGGAGCATAGCTCTACCATCGAAACCTACAAAAATATCAAAATTGAGTATTTATACTCAAAACAAAAATCACAGAAGCATAGTAGAGAAGATGCATTGAAGGCATTATGTGTGCATGCTTCTTGTCGGACTGTGCATACAGTCTCTGACTAGACGTGAACTTCAATTAGGCGCAACAAGGATTTAGAATGGACCTTTTGGTGAGATGACTAACTGGCGATCCTTTCCTGCGCTTTCTACTTATGGCAGAAACGACGTTCAACCACCACCAACTACCTTCATAAATACTTCATTGGGATCGGGGAAGGCTCAAGTCAACTCTACATCTGAAAGATGTGGAAACCTCAACATTCTTCACCTGGATCTGAGCTGGATGCTTACGGGGAAGCCTAACGACAGACGTGGTTGATGACAAAGTGATTGGTGCACTTGGTATGGAGTAGCGGATAGGAGATGGCTAAGTGGAAAATTGTGGATGGAAGAGGATACTAAGGATAGAGTGGGGGCCACACAAGTGGGCCTGAGGAGTAATGGGATGGAGGTGATGTGGAGCGAGGTGGCATAGGTGGCGAGAGATGAGAAAGAGGCAGGTACTGGTCGGTCAGTGAGTGGAAGACATATGGAGAGAGAGGAAGTGATGAGGAGAGACCACTTGTCGACCTAGGATAGGACATTATGTTCACATGTGCATATCGGGGCTGTGAAAAGTGGTTTGGAACATCCCCACTTTTCGGCCTGATGTGTGTCTTTGGCTAACATGTAGCACCCTCACAAACCATGGTTGTTTTTCCTGACCCACTCTATCATTTTTATCTTGTGTGCATGTTGAGGCCTTGATATGGCAATCGACCATTGATCTAGGGCACTTAGCTCTCGACTGCCTAGATTTGTGCACATCTTATCATGTCGCACCAAAATGTCACATCGCACCTCCGACTTAGGATATAAGATGAATAGTGGGCTTTTCCCCACTTTCTTTAATTATTTCACCCAATGGCCAACTTTATAGGAAAACACCCCCTTTTACAAATAAATGTGATAACAAAATGGTGTCTATCCTATCAAATTATTGCATGTGGTACTATATGCCCATAAAACTATTGGTATTTTCAAGTCCCAATCATCCTTGTTAACATTATAGATCTTAGTCAAAGAATTTTCCAAAATCTTATTGAAAGCTTCTACTGTCCCATTTTCCTGAGGATGATATCGTGTACTCTTTTAGTGATATACTTCAAACTCCTTGGTCATATCCCTAATGGTATTATTAATAAAATGAGTGCCTTGGTCACTCATCAAAATCCTGGGACATCCAAATCCAATTATCACTTGCTCAAATAAGAAGTGTGTTGTTGTCTCTACGCTACAATATTTGACTGGTGTTGCTTCTGCCCATCTTGTTAAGAATTTGGTCGCAATAATGATATATCTTGCTCCTAACCTTTTTGCTGGTGGATTAATATGTCCAACAAAGTCTATTTCCCATTTTTCAAATACCTACAGAGTTACTTGTGTTCTTAGGGGCATCTCATCCCTTCTGTTGGGTTCTCCAACCCTCTGACAGACATCATAGTTCTGAAACATATTCCTTGACATCTTTATGGACTGTTGGCCACCATAATCCTATGCACAATACTTTCTGTGTGGTAGATTTTCCTACATAGTTTCCTCCAGTTATACCATCATGAGCTTCTACTAAAACCCTGGGTCGTTCATGTTCCAATATACACCTTCTTAAAATGCTATCAACACCCATCTTGTATAAATGACCTGCAATGAGTTTATAGTCTGCAACTATGACTACCAGGTTTTTATTCTATGCAGTGCTAAATTCTTGTGGTGCAAGTCATGTACTTAAGTATTCAATAATATCAACGAAGTATTCATCATCTACATGTACTGAAAATAATTGTGCATCAGGGAAGTTGTATTCCAAGTTAGTAGATTCTTTTCCATTGGTTACCCTTGACAGTGATCAGGTACTGCATTCAACTTCCCTGGTTTGACTATCACTTCGAAATCAAATTCTTGGAATAATAAAATCCATCTATAGATCCCCCCCCAAACAATGGCCCTTTGACTAGATATTTGAGGTCGGAATGGGCTGTGAACATTTTAAAGTGTTTACCTAGTAAAAGTGCTTGAATTTATGAAGTGCATATACCATGGCTAGGCCTTCTCTTTCTGTGGTGTTTTAATTCAGCTCATATTATGGAAAATTTCTTCTTGCAAATTTATAGTATGGTCTATTTCCCCTGCTCCTGGCTATGCCAGAATTTATCCAAGTGTTGTGGATAATGCATCTACATGCACATGAAATGTCTTTTTTGAATATGGAAATAATAATATAGGTGATGTCACCATTTTTTCCTTTAGATTGTCCAATCCTTGTTGACAACCCTCATTCCACTGAAATCTGGTGTCCTTCTTTAACAGTTTTTACATTGGTGCAGTAATCTGCACATACCCCTTTATAAATTTCTTGTAATAGATTGTATGTCCAAATGTTTCTCTTAACTAGGGCACTGACTTTGGTGGTGGTAAATTCACAATGACTGCAATATTAGCAGGGTCAACTAGCTTGTTTACACACTATATGTCCCAACAATATCCCAAAAGGTGTACCAAAAATGCACTTCTTGATGTTTAATGATATCTGGTATTGTCTACATCTTTCCAACATTAGTCTTAACACTTCTACATGGTTCTTAAAAATACTATACACAGTCCAATAATCCAGATATACTTCTAGAAACTGATGTATGAATTCCCTAAAAGTAGCTATGACTACCCTTGAAAAGATAGATGGTGCATTCTTCAGTCCAAAGGGCATGACTGTATATTGGTAAGATCCCCATTTCATAGAAAACGTAGTCTTATACCTGTCCTCTCGAGCTATTTTAATTTGATGGTATCCTAAGAATCCATCTGTGAATGAATATGCTTCATGGCCTCCCACATTCTCTAAGTCCTCATCTATAAAAGGGGTAGGGAAATGGTCATGTAAGAAATAATTATTGATTTTCCGCAAGTCTACACAGATTCTTATCCCCCTTTCTTCTTTTCATGGACTACCATGGGGATGATCCATTCAGATTCCTCTACTGGTTCTATAATACTAGCTTCCAACATTCACTGAATTTCTGCTTTCACTTTTTACGTATACGCTGGATTCAAACTGTGAGGAATTTGTCTGGCAGGTCTAGACTTAGGTTTGAGGGGTATATTCATATCACCTAGATCCCTTGCTATGCCATTCATCTCTGTAAAGTTTGTTGGAAACATGTCACTGTATTCACGTTGTAACTCTGTTATTCTTTCTAATCTTTGTTCATACCAATAGTCTCCAATACTTGCCATTTTAGGATTGTCGTTCATCCTAATGTTGAATTTATTAACTTTAATTGGTGCAGCAAATGCCTCTGACTCCAGAGATGGACCTCTAACCTCTATCTCTCCTTCAATCTTTGTAATATTAATGTTTCACAGATCATCGTCATGTAGTGACTCCTCTTCGACTTGATAAAATGAGAGAAACTCTTTGACCATCTGTCTATTCTATTGTTGATATTTTGTCGTGATTTCAACCTCTGGATTATAAAAAAATATCACTCCGTGTATCAGCTTCAACGTTGAATCAATGTTGGGTTTCTCATGTTCAAATGAGAAGTTTACTACAAAATTCTATTGTAATCATGTCCATTATGTAGTGCCTTTGCGCCTCTCCTGGTCTATGTACCAGTTCCCTTGGATCCCTTCCAATGTATGAATAAACTGATGAGGCCAATCTTCTGGCGGTGTCATTATACATTATGTTCTGTAGCTTTCCAAGTGTTCCACTGGTGTTCTTTTCCCATCATACATCTGCACTGTATTTCTCCCTTGTTCTGCACCAAATCTAATGTGCACTAGTCATTTACAATGATACCAGTCCTAAATTGTTTCTTTGCACGCACCCCACCATCTTGCAGGTGTTTCCTTGAGTGAAATATGTAGGGATAAGATCCTATGATTTTCTAACAATTCCTCTTCATATTTTGTCAAGAATTCCTCTAAGTCGTTTAGACCATAAAAACTGGGAGGTTCTATTATCTCTGTACCAACCCATCTTAATACATAGTCGATTCTTGCGCACCTCCTTGTGGAAAATTCATGTAATCTCTATTACCAATTCTCCAAACCTATTTCTAAGTTAGAAGCACATGATGTGATGCTTCTCTATATGATTCCCCATCTATAGTTGGGTTGACATAATCCTCTTCTCACACGATGGTTCTATACAACTGGTTTATTTCTTCCAAATCCAAACAAGTCGCCTCTACAAACCTTTCTCCTTCTGAAGGATCCAACGGTGCAAGGACTCTATATTATCTTGATTAAAAAATCATTTTTCTTGTCTTCAGGTTGATTATAGCCTGGTTATCAAAGCCCAGTCCAATCCAAGTGATGTTGGGTAAGGTGTTGTGTCTCTATCACTTCAAAATCTTCCATAGTGCACACTCCATCCAAATCTATTCTCACACCTTTAAGCCTTCCAATTGGTAGCACTCTATGTTGATTTTCTAGTTTCAACTAGAGAGGTGAATATCCTAATGTGGGTTCTCCCATACATTTACATGTATTCTTAGGAAAGACATTTACTTCAGAGCCTAAATCTAGTATAATATCTCCCATGTTGAAATCCCCAATGTTAGCATTCAGTCTAAATTATTTGCTTCTCCTTCTTCTTGTATGGAGATGATTGACTATTTTCTTCTCTAACTTCCCTTCTACCTCTGGGTTGCATATTTATATCATATTTTGTAAAACCTTAATCGATGATGGAGCATTCAATAACTTAATACAGAATTGCAGAAAAGTCTTTATGGTACTTACTTTCTCTAAAGGTTGTCCTTTACTCGTATGGTCAATTGAATATGACATCTCATACATTGGTGGGTTCTGATTTTTTTGCACGATTGATGTAGACACAATATTCTTCTTGAGAAGCTCATGTATGACCTCCTTAAATGTTTCCTTTTATTTTTTTGCATCAAACTGTTTATGTGGCTCAATATTCTTATTAACCCATTGGTGTTGAGTTGGATCTTGTTTTGTTGCATCAACTCCTTTCTTGGATCCTCCTTGAGTGACTAATTGATATTTCTCCCATCATCCCTGGATTATGTAGAAATCCACAAGAAATTCTGGTTGTTCTGGGTTTTTTTTCCTAGATCTTTCCTAAGTGTGTTGGGAAGTCTTCTGTGTCATGGTATGCTGCACGAAAGTACATACATGTCGTTGGTGGAAGTGGAAAATATCTTGCATAATGTCTTGTTTGTTGGAAGTTGTTCCACACTACTAGGCCTCTACCTTGTCCAAATCCTCCTCTATCTCATCCTCCACCTCTATACCCACCTCGATCTCCTCATGGTGCGTTGTACTTGGTATCTGGTTATACTGTGCAGGATTATACTGTGGCTATGCATTATTGTATTGTGTCTACACATTGTTTTACTGTGGATGCGCATTGTTGTATGGTGGTGGTACCTGGCTGAAATGAGGTGCAACTTGTCCTGACATCATTTTTTTTGCACCCTATAAGTGTTTGAAGTTATTTCTCTCATCAGCTCCATCATTGTACAATCCTTATCATCATGACCCATTGATTTGAAAAAATTTCAATATGAACTTTTTGGTACTGTCTTATACTTCTTCATCATTGGAAAATGATATGGATCATTCCCATGAATCTTACAAATCTCGCACCATGGTCCTCCTATTGGCAAGGGGTTTGGCATCCCTATTTCCATGTACTAGGAACAAGTTGGAAATTTGTTCTTATGGTGTCCTTATGTCCTACATAGAATACACCTAACAACTTCTCTTTTCTCTTTGCCCTTATTTTGGTTAAGTTGAAATTTTATATTATTCAAATCCTCCTTCAGATCCTCTATTGCTAGATCTATTTGTTGATACTAGTTCTCTTCTAGTTGCAGAGCTTCCTCTAGAGCCTCTTCCTGAGTTTGGAACTTATGTTGTCTTAATGGATGATTCAAGTGTGGTAACAATGAGTTCACAGATAAGTGCCTATGTTGCATGTTAGTAATTTCATATTTCAACTTACCTTTCATATCTTTGAATCTTTGATCAATCTCCCAAGCAGACTCACCTAGTTTCTACCTAATTTCAATCATTTCATTCATGTACTGGTCTTCTGAGTTTGGATTTTGAAATTCATTTACCAATATTTTTTTCACGTCTGCGATAGTCTTTGGTACTCCCTATGGATTATTTACATCTAGGCTCATGTACCAGTCTAGTGTGCAGTCTCTTAGTGTGATAGCTAACTGCACGAGCTTTGTATCCTCATCTGTGATTTGATTTGATTCCCATATCTTCTCACAAATGAATAAGTGTTTTTTAGGTTCCTCTGATGCTTCTCCCCAAAATTTTGGTAATCTAATCATGGGATCATCTCCTTCCATTTTGAAATGTGTTGAAATAATGCCTCCACACAGTGTAGATAATTGAATGTTACTTCCTAAACTTGCTCCGCCAGTTGATTTTCCTTGATTAGATCCATGTCCTATTGTTCTTCTTCCACAAAAATTCAGTTTTCTAAACGTTGGTGTTCTTTCAGGTGTATTAGTCTCACATGGGGTTGTAGGTTCCACACTGACAGTGATTTGGATTGGAGTTCTCCTTTTGTTCCTAACCCTGGACCTCTTGTTTTCCTTTCATATGTTGTGCGCAATATTTTCTCAATCTTCTCCATAGCCCAAATATCCTCTACCTCTTCTTCATCACTCACCAATCCCTCTTTGTCAGCTATGAATCTCTTCTTGTTATTCATTTCATATTGGTAGAGTATTCCACTGCACATCTTTCCATCTTTTGCCATTATCTACTTTATCTGATCCTCTCATCATGATTGGGTCCATGGAATCCTTCTTATTTCCCTTATCCATCTCCCTATTCATTTCTCAACCTCCTATCAGCACTTCCCCCATGCACGTAGTGAAGTTTAGTTGTTTGATTCCATGGTGATCACACCGTTGTCATACAATAAAATCTTGATTGAAGTATACAACACTATGATGTACCTACCTCTGGGTACTTCTAGAAAATATTTCTTTGCTGCGGTGTAGGAATTCACGGTATCTACTGCAAATTTAGTGATAAACCCTGCAACAATATTGTCTAACCAGAATTCTACTGCACGAGTAAATTTGTTATTAACTTGTTGTAACTACGTGATATCCATAGGATTCCACTCCAACTCTTTGATTCAATTTGTAGGGTGGTTGTCCTTTAACCACAATACCCACTCCTGTAACAAATGTGGGAAATCACAAAACAATACCTCATGCAAGTCGCTAAACACGTATTTGTCGAGATATTTGCATGGTGTTAAGTTAGGGTTTCTGTTGTCCTTTTGCACAAACTCAATTTCCTTTATTTTCAACCATATTTAAATCTTCGCCTTCATTGGATTCCATGGCCTGAACATTCCCTTATATACTTTCATCCTCCATGCGTTTCTTCCATGGCTCTTGTCTACTCAATCCTGTGCACTTCCAGCCAACAAAAGAATCATTTGTCAGTTAACTTCTTCTTTGGTTGACCCAGGTTCTGATCTCAAACAGTTTTCCAATAAAACCCTCAAAACTATCAACCCTCTTGGTAAATGATAAGGCAACACCACACACAGGATGTGTTGGATTTTACTCTTCTAATATATCATTCATCTACCCTAATCCTATATTACTATCATAGATTGAACCAGGTTCAAATTTAACAAGCTCCCAACAATAGCCCTCTAAAACTATCGGCCCCTCTGGTCAACCAAAAGGAAACGCAACACATATAGTGTACTACGTAGTCTCACCCGAGATTGCTCTATGGGTGGCTTCAATACTCTGGTGTTTGCAACCTAGGAATGAGTGGAGATATGTGGTTGTACTTTGTAATATTTATTTATTCAGTTTAACATCAGAGAAATCATCTTATTCATGCATGTGAAATATCAGATCTAACTAGTCACTTTATTCATTCATCTAACATTCAAAACTTAACAATAATAGAGATGCATACATTCAATTACATAACATAGCTGTTACCATGGTTCACCCCCTCCTGGGATATGTTCACAAAGATCTGGCTCTCAATCTCTTTATTATGGTTCAATAATATGTCACGCCATGTGTGCTTACACTCTAGGATATTACACTCTCAACAGACTCCTCGATCCCTATGAGGCTGACTAGATCACACCAGGCTCCTCAGCCTGTGCTCTAACCCTCTGGATTGAGTTTCTCACTTCTTATATAGCTCACCATCTTACTAAATAGTATAGTTCTTACAACTCTCTACTATCCCTCGTCCTATTTTCTTCCATATCTCTCTTMTTTGCCTCCTAAGTACTACTTATTTATATTCTTGTCTCATCAACCATTACAATACATTGCAAAAAACCTAACCCTAGAATCGTTAGGTATTCCTTGCATGCGTGTCTCGCATGCTTCCCYCGCACATGCTGCTTTTTCTTCCAACTATCATTTCTTCCTTTCATGCTTATTTTCTTGAAAATATCCTTTTCCCTTTACTGGGTCTATGTCCAAGATGCCCCCAACACTGACATGTGGCTCGTCCCAAGCCACCTAAGCTTTGTGAGCTTCTTCAACAGCTCCTGCGAGAGTATGGAACTTGTCTGTGAGTTCCATTGCTTGTGTTTGAGCTTTCACGGTCTTTTCTCTTAGCGTGTCCAATACTTGCGATGTAATATCCTTGTTGATAATCTCTGTGCACTCTTCCTGAGTTTTCCCATGTTCTTCTTTGCCTCCTTTGCATGCACAATGAATTCCAGTGCTAGATCTTAGAGAGGTTCCATTTGAKCTTGTTGATCCTTATTCTATGTCTATGCAACTATGAGCTCTGCTTGCAACTTCTTTATGTTTTGTACTCCTTTGAGGCACTCAGTGATATTCATCATTTTTTTCCTTTTCTTGAGGTCTTGGATGGTTGTGCTTATCTTTTCCTCTTACTGGTCCCACTACTGGACCTATTGATCCTCCTCCAACTTTGTCCATAGTTGTTCTGCTCTGTCGAACAAGTCAATAGCTACATTGACTTGTCATTCCATTTCCTCCATCTTCCTTGCTTCTTCCTACTTCCTTTGTTGCTTCACCTCCGGGGGAGTGGTAGGGATGATTTGTTCCCAGAGGTTCTTGATCTCCTTCCTGTATTGATCGATTGTTTTCACAATCTAGTCAATTTCCCGCATTATTGTGGGCTCTACTATTTACGTGCTTTTTGGAATTATGTCATAGGATACAACCAATCCCTGCTCAAGCCTATCCATGTGATATTTATCATCTTTGGTCTCGAGCTTGAATTGCTTGAGTACCAGCTCCAACTCCTCTTTGTTGTCCTTGGTGTGCTGCAATTCTGCTACATCTGTGCATGCACGCGACTGCACCTCCTGTACGACACTAACTTGCAGTTTATATAGTGCCTTGGTTGGTATCATCCCCATTACCAACTTTATTTGTGCCAGGTCTTTCAAGGGTGTCTGGAATACAATCTCATCCATGCGCAACATGCTGGGTGTAACGTGAAAATTTGATCTTACATGTGCTATCGTCTGGATCATATCCTACTCGCTCGGTGCAGGCTTGGCTCCTGCTTCTGATGTTGCAGGGAATGACTTTGTTCCTCTGCCCGCCCTCTACATCTCTATGATATGTTCTAGGAGCTTCCTCATTTCGGCCAAGTCATCCTGAATTCAGTCCCTTTGGTGTTGGGCATATTCAAAGTACTTTATTTCTCGATCGTGGATTCTTTCAGCCACGAGGTCTACATCTTCCTCGGTGACTGTATATTCTGGTGGAATTTTGTGTGCCTTATCCTTATTGTGCACCCCTAGTGTGTATGATTGACCTTTTGGACTGGCCTTGTTCCTTTTGGGTAGCACTTGATGTGGTCCCATGTGCTATCTCAACCTCTTTTTCTTGTTCCTACGGTGCCTGGTTGGTTTTATTTGTCCCCGCCTGAGTACCTTTCTTTGGAAAACCCCCTTTCTTTTGTTGTTCTAGATTCTGACTTTTCTTTGTCTTCTGGAGTGCAGCTTTATCTCCAACAAGTATTTTTTCTTTCCCTGCATCAGCCTCCTTATCCATGGGCATCTCTTAAATCGGAACTGGAACTCTCCAGCCATCGTGCCAATCCTTGATGGCCATCTCTACATCCTCTTCTTTGACGCAGTATCGTAGTTGTATCCATTCCTTTTGAGGATACCTTCATGCTTGGATCTAGACGGTATGCTTGGTCGCTTTGAAGTTGGTGATGTCCTCATATTGCGCAACCACTTCTGGTGTAATCCACCAAGTGTTGGAAATGCTTTCTTGTAGGTCATTGTAATACGCTATGAACATACCTGCATGTGTACTTCTGGTTTTGGAGTTTGAATAGCTCCCCAATGATATGTACCATGTTGTATGGAAATGAGTCGTTCGCTCGAAAAATTATGTATACTTAGGCTCCCTCCATCCAACCAAGGCRATCATGATGAGTAGCCAAGAGTAGTGGAACTCTGTCCCCAGGTCCTGCACRTCTTTGCAGTCCTCAAGGAATAGGTTTAACAAGTACAGGGCCCAGCTAAGAATAGTTCCCTCCGTGCACTATGTTACAGCTGTGACAACCCCGGCAGGGACTTCCTCCTTGCAACACTTCCTGAGCAACTTGCACACCATGAKTTTGGTGGCCAACCTTGTTGCTAAGTCACTAATGTGCTTAATGATGATTCTAGGCGACCCTCTTTCTGTGTCATACATCTTCTTCATCTCCTCCACCAATGCCTTCTCCTTTGTATTATCATCGAACAACTAYGTGGGACTCTCMCCCCYGAGATGGMAGCCCTATAATAACAACAATGAGWTCTACGTCTACCGAGACAGGCTCTTCCACCCATAGGTACCCTCTATGGGTAACTTCCATCAACTGCTTGACGCAGTTGTTTACGTCGCGACCCCTTCCGAAATGTGGGATGTCCAATAGGTTTAGAATCCTGGTGTTGGCCAGTCCGGCTTCCCACTATTTTGATTGTAAAAATGGATCGTCGAAGGGTCCTATACCCACGTTGTCCAGGTAAACTTTATTTGCAAACTCAGGAAACTTTTCCACATCAGTCACACCGTGGTCCGAGTATTGTATGTTTTCCATGCATCCTAACAGGTTAGCCATGATACACACCCCTTCCAAAATGTATCGTAATACTATGGTTGTTGCAGCATGTCTGCATGGTGATCTTGCTACAGGTTGCTTACCCTTCCGCTATGGTGGCTAAATCAAGGTTCCAACCTCTATTGTTCTCTTCTATGTATATGCCTCTGGCCGACTGGTTACATCTTCTACTATACCCTCCTCTTGTTGCTCCAGCATTTCTATGTGTGAACTTTCTGGATCGACCGCTTATGTGTGGTTTGGGACCATCCCATTAACCCTCGGGGCCTCTTCAAGTTTTTCAGGGCATGAAGGATTTCCTGCATCCTTGGCCTGTTGGCTCTGTCCTACTTCCAGCATATCAATGTCCATGCCCACTACTGTTGTGTTTTGGGTTTCCTCCACCACTGGTGTGGGGCTCGTTGGTTCCATATTGGGTGAAGGTATTTTGTCCAAGTTGACGAATTCGGTAGTCTGTGTGGTTTCCTGTTCGATTCCCTGCGGTTGTTGTGGTGCTCTACGGTTGCTTTGAGGTCTTTTGTAGGCCTTCTTGGATGCACCTAGCTTGGGTGGTTCCATGATGGTTAAGATGGTTTCTGTCGGGCTAGTTCGTTTTGGGAATCTTGCGAACTTGCTCTTTTCTCCATCTACTGTGTCACTCTGTGCATCCTCAATTTCACAATAACCCTTCTGTTAACTGCGTGCTTTCCTTATATAGAAATCATGTGAAAATTCTCTGAGAAGTTACCAAGTTGTGTTTTAAATGAATTGGCACTTCCCACATACCTACCATTGAATTCCCTTGACTTCACCAGTTTACGCGATTAATGTGACGTCCCGTCGATCATTCTTTTCATTCAATTTTGATAGACACCACCAGTTAGCGCCTATTTTCCATAACCACCATTTTTCCAATTTTCTCATTTTTCTGACCGTTGGTCCTTTTTCGTTCTTGTTATGTTGTTTGGACGGTGCGCGTGGAAATTTTATTTTCATTGTACTACCTCTCCTTTAGCTGGGTGTTGTCTTCTTATGTCTAGCGCAGTAACCCCTCTGTCACCACGCCCAGTCCTTTGTTCTTTGGTGCATATATATATATATATATATATATATATATATATATATATATATATATATATATATTTGTAATTTCTAGGAGGTCGATTGTCCCTATACAATCTCAGTCGACTCCCATTGATCATTCCTCTGAGTTTTGTTCCTCCCAAATCCTTCAACTGTACAAATCCCCCATCCTTGACAACCTTTACTTTATATGGTCCCAACCAATGCATTCTTACTTTTCCTAGGTGTTGAAGAGATTTACTGTCATACACCAATACTAGGTCTCCCTCCTTGAATTTTTTCCTCTTGATATGTCTATCATGTCAAGCTTTGTCCCTTGCTTTTTGTACCTCTTGGTGAAACCCTGCTAGAATACTATCTTCTTCCATGATCATCAACTGACTTAGCCTTTCTTGTATTGTGCCTCTCTCTGTCATGTTCATAATTGTTGTAATGCACAGATTAGGTACCAAAACTTCTAATGGCACCATTGCTTCTTGTCCATACACCAATATGAATGGTGTCTTCCCTGTGAATTTTCTGCATGTGGTCCTATATTCCCACAGTACTACTGGTATCTTCAAGTCCCAATCATCCCTGTTGACATTGCAGATCTTTGTCAGTGTATTCTCTAGGATCTTATTAAAGGATTCCACTATTCCATTTTATTGAGGATGATATGGTGCACTCTCTTGATGATAAACTTAGAACTCCTTAGTCATAGCCTTAATAGTTTTGTTAATGAAGTGAGTTCCTTGGTCACTCATCAAAATCCTTGGGAATCCAAATCTAGCGATCACTTTCTCAAACAAGAAGTGTGTTATTGTATCTGCATTGTAGTCTTTTACTGGTGCTTCTTCTACCCATATTGTTAAGTACTCTGTCATTGTAATAATATACCTTACTCCTAACCTTTTTCTAGTGGGTTAATTGGTCCCACAAATTATATTTCCCATTTTTTGAATACCTGCAAGGTTACTTGTGTCCTTAGCGGCATCTCCTCCCATCAATTCGGTTTACCAAACCACTGACACACATCACATATTTGGTAGTAGTCCTTTGAATCTTTATGAACAGTCGGCCACCATAGTCATGTGCACAATACCTTCTTCACAGTAGATTTTCCTGCATAATGTCCTCCTACTATTCCCTCATGGGCCTCTGCTAAAATCCTAGGTATTTAATGTTATAGTACACATATTCTCAAGATGCTATCTACACCCATATTATATAAGTGTCTTGCAATCAATTGATAGTCTGCAGCTCTTGCTACCAGATTTTTCTTCTACGCAATGTTGAATTCTTGTGGTGCAGTCCTTGTACTCAAGTATTGAATGATGTATGCAAAATATTCATCAGCTACTTGGACTAAAAATAGTTGTGCATCGAAAAAAATTTCATCTAGATTGGTAGGTTCCTCTCCATTGGTGATCCTTAATAGGTGATTAGGTCATGCATTCAAATTCCTTGGTTTGACTATCACTTCGAAGTCAAATCCTTGGAAAAACAATAAACATATACAAATTCTCCCCCCCAACATTGGCTTGTTAACAAGGTCTTTGAGAGTTGAATGGTATGTAAACATCTTGAAATGTTTTCCCAATAAGTAATGTCTGAACTTCTTAAGTGCATAGACCATAGCTAAGCTTTCTCTCTATGTGGTATTGTAATTATGCTCCGACTCTGACATTGTTTTGCTAGCAAATGCTATAGGATGGTCCAATTCCCCTGCTCCTGGATACACCAGAATAGCTCCATGTGTTATGAATGATGCATCTACATGCACATGGAATGTATTTTCCCAATCCGGGAATACTAGTATTGGTGTGGTTACCATCTTCTCTTTTAGAGTGTCCAATCCTCGCTGACAATCCTCATTCCACTGAAACTTGCTATATTTTCTCAACAGTTTCTCCATTAGCACAATTATATGTGCATACCCTTTTATGAATTTCCAGTAGTATCCTGTGTGTCCCAATGTTTCTCTTAACTGACGTGTTGATTTTGGTGGTGGTATATTCTACTAGCAAGCCTTGTTTGCATATTATATGGACCAATAGTATCCCAAAGGGTGTTCTGAAGACACACTTATTGATTTTTAACGATATCTGACACTGCATGAATCTTTCTAACAACATCCTCAACACCTCTACATGGTCTTTCAATAGACTGTAGACTGTCCAATCATCCAGATATACCTCTAGAAACTGGTGGATGAATTCTTTGAATGCAGCTATGACTACTCTGGAAAATATTTCTAGTGCATTCTTTAGTCCAAACGACATGACTGTGTAATGGTAGGACCCTGATTCTATGGAAAAGTGGTCTTGTACCTATATTTTGGGGATATCTTGATCTGATGGTATCCTGAGAATCCGATAGTGAATGAGTAAGCTTCCTGACCTCCTACATTCTCCAACACCTCATTTGTGAAAGGAGTAGGGAAAGGGTCATGTAGGCAAGAATCATTCAAATTCCTTAGGTCAACACATATCCTTATCCCTCCCTTATTATTCTCCCAAACTACCATAGGGATTACCCATTTGGATTCCTCTACTGGTTCTATGATTCCAGCCTCCAACATCTTGTCAATTTATTCTTTCACTTTTTTCTTATATATTGGGTTTAGTCTATATGGTCTATGTCTGATCAGTCTTGCCTCGGATATGAGAGTTATATTCATTTCCCCTAGATCTCCTTCTATGCCTTTCATTTCTGTGAATGTTTTTGGGAACATGTACTCACATAGTAACTATGTTATACTTTCTATTGTTTACTCATCCTAGTAGTCTCCAATGCTGGCAATTTTGGGATTCTCAACTGTCCCAATGTTGTCTTTCTTCACCTTGATCGATGCAAAAAATAATTCTGATTCTAGAGGTGGAACTTCCACCTCTCTTTCACCTTCAAATTTCATTATCTGAATGTTTCACGGGTCATCTTCATCTGGCGCTTCTTCCTGCACATGGTAGCATGACAATAGTTATTTTACTATCTATTTGTTATGTTGTTTCTCTTCTTTCATGAGTTCAACTTTTGGTTATTTAATGAATATCACCCCTCTTATTCATTTAAGTGTCGAGTTTATGTTGGGGTTCTGATGTTCAAATGAGAAAGCGATTGTAAAATTCTGTTGTAATATTGTCTAGTTTGTAGTTTCTCTGCGCAATTCCTGGTCTATATACCAGTTTGCTAGAATCCCTTCTAATGTGTGAACAAAATGATGAGGTCATTCCTCTGGTGGTGTCATCCTCCATAGAATTCTACACTTCTCCAAGTGTTATGATGGTGCCCCCTGTTCGTCATATTTCTAAAGTTGGTTGGTTCCCTATTCTGCACCAAATCTAATGCGCAATAACTACTTACATTGGTATCATTCCTTAATTGTCTCTTTGTGCACACCCCAACATCTTGCAGGTGTTTCCTTGAGTGTTTTATCCAAGGATAGGAGCCTTTCATTTTCTAACACTTCACCTTTGTATCATGTTAAGAATTCTTCTAAGTCATTCAACCCATGGAATTTGGGAGGTTCCCTTATCTCTGTACCTACCCATGTTACTACACGGTCTATTCTTGCGCATATTCTTGTGGAGACTTCGTGTAACCTCTATTGCCAATTCTCTAAGAATGTATCTGAGTCTGACGTGCATGACATGATACTTCTCCAACTGAGTACTCCATATGAAGTTAGATTCACATAATCTTCTTCTCGCATGATTGTTCTGTACAACTGGTTAATTTCCTCCAGGTCTAAACAAATGTGTTCAACAAACCTTTCCTCTTCTGATGGATCCATTGGCACAATGACTTTGTATTCTCCTAAATCAAATGTCATATTCCTTGTATTTAATTTGATTATGGCCCGACTATCAAACGACCAATCCAATCCAAGCAATGTTGGATAAGGTGTTTTTCCATCCACTATCTCTATCACTTCGAAGTCGAATTTAGTTCACACCTTATCCGGATCTACTGTCACCCCCGTTAGTCTTCCAAATGGTAGAATTATATCTTGATTTTCTAGTTTCAAGTGAATAGGTGAATATCCTAATGTGGGCTCTCCCATACATTTCCATGTCTTCTTTGGTAATACATTTACTTCGTATCATAAATCCAGTATAATATATCCCATGTTGAAATCTCCAATGTTGGCATTCAGTCTAAATTCTCTACTTGTTCTCCTCCTTTTATGTAGATGATTAACTGTTTTCTATTCTATCTTTCCTTATATCTATGTGCTACATATTTCTAGCATATTTTGTAACACTCTAGCAGATGATGGATCATTTAGTAGTTTAACAGAGGATTGCAAAAAACCCTTAATCGTACTCACTTGTCCTAGGGGTTGTGCTTCTTTGGTGAGATCTAGCGATGGAGGCATCTCATATGCTAGTACTTCCTGAGTATGTTGCACAGTTGATTTCGATGCCATGTCTGGCTTCAAGAATTCTTGTCTGGCCTACTTGAATATCTCCTTTTCAATCTACGCATCAAAGTGCTTCTTCGGTTTGACATTCTTCTTCACCCATTGGTGTTGTGTTGGATCTTGTCTTATTGTGTCGTTTCCTATCTTAGCGCCTCCCCACGTAACTATGTTGATGTTTCTTCCATCATACCTTGCTTCTGTCGTAATCCACTGAACATTATCATCGTTCTGATTTCTCTTTTCCTAGATCTTCCCCAATAGTGTAGGACATTTTTTTGTGTTATGATTTGATGCGTGACAATACATACATGTCACAAGTGGAAGTAGACATTCTCTTGCATAGTGTCCTGGTTGTTGATAGTTGTGGCATACCACTAGTCCTATGCCTCTTCCAAAGCCTCCTCTTCCTCTTTCTCCACCTCTATATCCAACTTGATCTCCTCGTGGTGCATTGGACTGGGGTGCCTAGTTATACTGTGTGGGGTTATAATTTGGTTGTGCAGTATTGTACTGCAGTTGTGCAGTGTTATATTGTTGATATGCAATTTTATACTATTGTTGTGCAGTGTTATACAAGGTTTGTACTTGGTTAAAATGTGGTGTGTCTTTCCTGGTCATCATTTCTTCCTGCACCTTGTAAGCATCCGATGGTCTTTCCTTCATTAGGTCCATGGTCCTATAATCCTTGTCGTCATGGCCTACTAACTTGCAAAAGTTTAAATATGAACTCTTAGGTATTGTCTGGTATTTTTGCATCAATGGGAAGTGATATGGATCATGCCCCTGTTTCTTACAGATCTCACACCATAGTCCTCATATTGGAAATGGGTTTGGCAGTCCTGTAGCCATGTATTGAGCGAATGTTGGGCATTGATTCTTATGGTGTCCTCATGTCCTACATGTGGTACACCAAACAAATTCTCTTTTGTTCTTACCTTTTTTTTGGTTTAGTTGGAATGTTAAGTTATTCAAATCCTCCTTCAACTCCTATATGGATGGATTGGTCTTATAATATTGGTTCTCTTCCAGTTGTAGGTCTGCATGTAGAGCCTCTACCTGGGTTTGAAACTTTTGTTGTCGCAAAGGGTATTTCAAGTGTGGTAGAAGTGAGTTGACAAACATATGTCTATGTTGCATGTTTGTCATGACATACTTTATCTTTCCCTTCAATCATTTGAATCTCTGTTCAATCTCCATACAAATTCTCTTATTTTTTGTCTAATATCTATCATCTCATTCATGTATTGATCCTTTGAGCTAGGTTTCTGGAATTCATTTATCAATAGATTTTTTATATCTCCAATCATTCTGGTTGTCCCTGGTGGACTGTTTGCAGCTAACCTCATGTACCAATCTAGTGCACGATCTCTTAGTGTGATAACTAACTACACAAGTTTAGTGTCCTCATTTGTGGTCTGTTTTGCTTCCCATATCTTTTCACAAATAAACAAGTGCTTATCAGGGTACTTCGACACCTCTCCCTTGAATTATGGTAACCTGATGGTGGGATCATGTCCTGCCATCCTGAATGTTGAATTACTACCTCTGTGCGATGTAGATACTTGATTAATGCTTCCTGAACTGGTTCCCCCAATTTTTTTTCCCTTTGTAGATGTACTTCCTGATGTCTTCCTCCTCTCGAAATTCGGTTGTCTAAATGGTGTTGTTCTTCTTGGTGTATTAGTCGCACATTGGTTTATGGATTCCACACTGACATTGATATGGATTGGAGTGTTGCCTTCTATTCCCATTCTTGGAATTCTCATCTTCCTCTCATATTTCATGTGTAGGATTTCCTCAATCTTCTCCATAGCCCAGAGATCCTCTACCTCTTCTTCATCACTTTCCAAGCCTTCCCTCGTGGCTACAACTCTCTTCTTGGTTTTCATCTTATATTGGTAGGGTACTCCACTGTGCGTTCTTCCAGTTGTTTCCATGATATACTTGATCTGGTATTCTTCCATAATAATTAGGTCCAAGGCCTCCTCCTTCTTACCTTTATCCATTTCTACCTCCATCTCTCCTTCTCCTGTCAGTGCTTCCCCCCTTCCCCCATGCACGCAAAGAAGTTTAGTTGTCTGAGGACATTGTCATTACACCTTTTCTATATAGTAATATCTTAATAGAAGTATATAAATATCTTATATAGCTACCTTGAGTTCCCTTCAAGAACTATTTCTCTACTGCACTGTAAGACTTCGATGTATCTACTACAAATTCTGTGATGAATCCTGCAACAATGATGTCTAACCAGAAATCTACTACACGTGTAAATATTTTATCAATTTTTTGTAACTACGCGATCTCTACAAGATTCCACTCTAGTTGTCTGATCTAATTTGTTGGATGGTTGTCTTTCAACCTTAATATCCAATACTTCAATACATGAGGGAAATCACAGAAAAATACTTCATGCAAGTCATTGAATACATACTTGTCCACGTATTTGCATGGTGTCAACTTCCAGTTTTTGTTATCTTTATGCGCAAACTCCAGCTCCTTTGTTTTCAACCAACTCTCTATATATGCCTTCTTTGGGTTCCATGGTATTAACATCCCCTTTTAGATTATCATTCTTTTAATTTATTGTCGTCTGATATGGCATTCTTGTGGCACATCTTCATCAAGTCTCATTCACTCAATCCCATCTTGTTCCAACCAACAGACAATAGAACCATTTGTTGGCTTTTACTCTTCTACTTTATCATTCATCTACTATGATCCTATCTTACTATCATAGATTGAAACAGGTTCAGGTTTAGAAATCTCCCAACAAAATCCCTCTAAAACTATCAGACCCTCTGGTAAACTAGAAGGCAACACAACACACATAATGTACTACACAGTTTCACTCGAGATAATTCTATTGGTGGATGCAATACTTAGGTGTTTGCAACTTGGGAATGCGTGGATATCTATGTTTGTACTCTGTAATATTTATTTGTTTGGCATCTTATTCTTGCATGTGAAATATCAGATCTAACTAGTCACTTTATTCATTCATCTAACATTCAACACTTAACAATAATAGATATGCATACATTTAATCACATAACATAGGTGTTACCATGGTTCACCCCCTCCTGAGCTACGTCCACAAAGATCTGGCTCTCAATTTGTTTATTATGGTTCCGTAATATGTCATGTCACACGTGCTTACAATCTTGGATCTTACACTCTCAATAGGCTCCTTGATCGCTGCGAGGCTAACTATATTTCACCAGGCTCCTCAGCCTGTGATCTAACCCTCAAGATCGAGTTGCTCACTGCTTATCTATCTCACCAGCTGATCCGAAAAGATATTTTAAAGACAATGGTTGAGTTTTAAAGCATCTGTTCATTTACCATTTAGGAATTTTATGAAAGAGACAAAATTAAAGATGAATCGTGACATCCATCAAGCAATATATAGATCTGGAAATAAGAATGAAGAAACAACAAAGTTGATAACGGAGTTCAACAATCTCCCCTACGTCTCTGGGCCTTTGTCTCAGTGGGTGAGGCTTTCTTATTTCTCTTCAAAGCTTCAAATGTACATAATAAAAGTACCAAATGGATTACAAACTGATCTGGTCGTGTTTTTCCAGATCTCAAGAACCCAACAAAACTGACGACACTGAAAACGGAGGAACAAAGCTCCCAAAAATGGCCCACAAAGGTGCTCTCCTCAATGGATTTCTTGCATAAAAATGGTTTTGGCCTAAAAGTTCTTCATCATTTTCCTATTTTGAACCTCCTTCCATGGCTTCAAGAACCTCTAGCTTTTATAGGCTTGAAGTTGGAAACAAACTCCCAACTTCCCCCCAAGATATGGCCTCAAAAAGGGCCCAAGATCCTCCAAAATTGACCAAAATCCCTTCAATCAGGCTTATAATCAATTAAAAATCATATAATAATGTTTAAAAACCCATAATGGGAAAAATTCAAGGCGCATCCTCCTTCCTCAGTGCTCCTGGGCATATAAGGTGCTACCATATAGCCTTGGGCTAAGACCTGGCGCACTAGTCCCCTCTAGAATAGGCCCTGGTCCTTTGGCTACAACCCATGTGGCCAAACGCTATATATCCATGTGCAAATGTTGGTTTAACCCCCTAATTTCCAACTCCTGGTCATGCCCTTGGTCAGCAGGCTAGCTCGGCCAACCGGGCACTATCCCCTCATTTCTGCGCAAATGATATACAGGTTTAGTTCGAGTCACATGTGATATGCCCGCGATTGGGGGCTAGGCTCATAACAAATGCATGTGCCAAAATATAATAGGGTCATATGTTTAAGCCATATGGACATGCATTGAATTGGGGGTTGGGGCTAGGCCCCAACCCTTTTTTTTCACCAAACAAACCTTACCCAAATCTTAAATAATAGATTTAAACATTGTATAATAAGATCCACCGTGGGCGGGCTGGTAGCCCGACCCTGCCAAAACATTTGTTGCCTGGACCAGAGGTCATGGGTTCGACTCCCCTGGAGTCCATACAAATTTTTCCCAAACTGTCCAATGAAGGGGTGCAATCTGGCAGCCCAATACTAGGCCATGTGGCACCATACCACTTGTCCACTATCTTCCACGTGTCATACATTGATTCGTCAAAATGTCAACACATGTATTCCCAGTCATCATCCATTGTACCTTCCACGTCATTGTATGGTCGTACAACCTATATAGTCATCTTCCACGTTAGTACTGTACGGACTATACAGTCATCATTTGTTTTTCTTGTTTGACAAAACGAACAAAACGCGATATATTTTGCATACGGTGTATGTTTGAGCCCATTCAAGTTGTGTTGGGTTCATATCAACGAGGCCTACACACACGTTTGTTTTGAAGCTATTTTGAGAACTTTTATTTTTAGGTCTTCCTAGACCCATTTTGGTTCCTGGATCCATTCTGGATCACGCCTCCCCACTAAAGACCTTTTGGTCCTCCAAAAGGATACTAACCAGTCATCAAGTGTGGGATAGGCCACCCCACTTGTTCTATGTCTTTAAACACTTTCCTATGCACCTGTCTCATCAAGATCAACTGTAAAACAATCATGATAACTGAAAGAATATTGTTAGCCACTTGTACTCTATCACATCTTACTGAAGCCACTATCATCCATGCTGACAACATTACTAATGATAACATCATAAATATGACTGCAAATGAGCTAATATGTTTGTAATACTTGCACGACATTAGCTTATCTTGAAGCAAAGTTTGATTGATCTTTCATTCTACAATCATCTCCTATTCTTTCTTAAGATCAATTACTTGATTTGAAACAATTATAGGTTTGTTGCTTGCATGAGATACCTTTCTTAATTGTTCCATTGTTTGAAGAGATTTATTTTGTTTTAAATGATGAGCATGTACAACATACTCTTTGCCTGCTTTGATTAAGTGATAGTGATTATGTTCCTTGTATAAGATTGCCTTGCAATCATACAAATAAGGACTGCCTAATACCATTCCACATTCATTGAGTGGCACCACATCATATGTTACCTCATCCAAAAACTTCTATGAAATTGCAAACTTTAATGTGCATTACTTTGTTATGTGCAATTTATGGTTGTTTCTTATCCATTTAAGTGAGTAAGGTTTATGATGCATCTGAGTGTTTTTGTAACCATTTCCTATGAGATTAAGTTAGATTGAGATCCACTATCTATCAATGTGTCGATCTTAGTATGCCTCATTATGACCCTTATGTGAAAAAATTTACTTCTAGAATCAAATCCATCACCAATTTTACTTGTTAAACCAACCACTGAAATTTTAGATTCATCACCCGAATCTGATCCCAAGTTTGTTGGTCATGTTTCTGCTACAATTTCTTGCCTCCCTTTTCTCTCTTTGAACCACTTTGGTCTCTTCTCAGGATGAAATTTTGAGAAATGTTCCTCATCGTGCCCTTCTTTCTTGCAATGCTTGCAAGAGGGCTTCTCTTCCTTTATTTCCAATGAATTTTCCTTCTTGCCATTCCACTTCCTTTTGTCCTCTTTCCTTGAAGACGATTCCCCTGATACACCAACCCTTGTTTTCCCTACCTCAATGTATGTTGCTTTAACATAAACCTCATCAATATTAGTAGGTACAAACATAAATACAGTGTTACAAATATGTGTAGGTAAACCTCCTATATACTTCATAAGATTTTATTGGGTATGTAAAGCAATATCTAACATCAATGTCATCTTACAAAAGTCATATGTGTATTCTTGCATTGTTTGTCCCTTTCTTAGTTTAAGAGATTTCCATTCAATTAAAGATTTCTCTTTATAACCCAAAGGATAGAATTTATTTCTAAGTGCAGAAACAAAAACTTGCCATGATGGAAATAAATTACCCACTTGTTGTGTGCCATTTTTCAACTTGCTTTGCCACCAGATGAGTGTTGTGCCTACAAGATGAAGCGATTCCAACTTGATTTGAGTGGCCTCATCTTTGATTTATTTCACACTGCAATAAACCTCCATATGTCTGACCCAATTATCAAGCCTCTCTGCATTGACTTCACCATCATACATAGGTAATTCAAATTTCACATCAGGCTTAAGTAAAGGCATTTCATTCTTATGTTTATGGGAATGTTTTCTTGCGGTGGATTTGGAACTTGAACTTGAAGAAGAATAAGTTGATGGAGAAGAAGGAGGTGAAGGAGGAGTTTGAGGAGGATCCTCTCCTTCTTCACTTTTGACCTTCGAAGATTCACCTAGATTCGGTATCTTTTGTTCCAAGTAATTCTCATCTAGAACCTTCATCATCTCCGACATGGTGAAGAAAGTATTTCAAAACTTTTTATCATCATGAGAAATTCTCTCTTCCGATGACATCTTCTCACTTTGAGAAGTTCTCTTTCTCGATCCAATCTCTGGATTCTCTTCAACAAGCTCGTCTTCACCACAATTTAGATTTTCCCTGGTAATCATAGAAACTCAAAAACCAACCATCAACTAGCTCTGATACCACTTGATCCAAAAAGATATTTTAAATACAATGGTTGAGTTTTAAAGCACGTTTTCATTTACCATTTAGGAATTTGATGAAGGAGAAAGAATTAAAGATGAATCATGGAAGCCATAAAGAAATATATAGATCTAGAAATAAGAATGAAGAAACAACAAACCATTAACAAAAACGTTGATAACAGAGTTCAACAATATTTCCTATAATCAATTAAAAATCATATAATAATGTTTTAAAACCCATAATTGGAAAAATGCAAGGCAAAACCCTCTTTCTCCATAGTCGTGGGAATATGGGGTGTTTCCATATGGCCCTGGGATAAGACCTGGCGCGCTAGCCCCCTCCAGAATAATCCCTGGTCCTGTGGCTACGTCCCATGTGGCCATATGATATACCTCCATGCGCAAATGTTGGTTTAACCCCTCGATTTCCAGCTCCTGGTCATGCCCTTGGTCGGCGGGCTAGCCCAACCGAGTGGGCGCTATCCCCTCATTTTCGTGCAAACGATATACAAGTGTAGTCCCGGTCACATGTGATATGCCCACGATTAGGGTCTAGGCTCATAAAAAATGCACATGCCAAAATATAATAGGATCATATGTTTAGGTTCTATGGACATGCGTCGAACCGGGGGCTTGGGCTAGGCCCCAACCCTTTCTATCCGCCAAAAAAACCTTACCCAAAGCTTAAATAATAGATTTAAACATTGTATAATAAGATCCACCATAGGCAGGCTGGTAGTCCGGCCCTGCCAAAACTTTTTCCCTCTGGACCGGAGGTCATGGGTTTGAATCCTCGGGAGTCCATACCAATTTTTTCCAAACTGTCCAATGAAGGGGTGCCATGTGGCAGCCCAAGACTGGACCATGTGGCACCATACCACTTGTCCACTATATGTCATGTGTCATACATTGATTCATCCAACTATCAACACGTGTCTTCCTAGTCAGCATCCACTATACCTTCCACATAATTGTACTTTCGTACAACCTGTATAGTCAGCTGCCACGTCAGCATTCTACGGATTGTACAGACATCATTTGTTTTTCCCTGTTTGGATAAATGAACAAACCGCGATATATTTCACATACGGTGTCTGTTTGAGCCCATTCAAGTTGCATTGGGTTCATATCGACGAGGCCTATGCACACGTTTGTTTTGAATCCATTCTGAGAACTTTTATTTTTAGGTCTTCCTGGACCCATTTTGGTTCCTGGATCCATTCTGGATCACCATCTTACTGAATAGTACAATTATTACAAATATCTTCCATCCCTCATCCTCTTTTCTTCCATATCTCTCCTCTTTGTCTCCTAAGTACTACTTATTTATATTATTGTCTTATCAGCTATTACAATACATTGCAAAAACCCTAACCCTAGCATCATTAGGTCTTCCTTTCATGTGCGCCTCACATGCTTCTCTCATACGTATTGCTTTTCCTTCCATCTTTCCTTTCTTCCTTTCATGCTTATCTTCCCGAAAATATCATTTTCCCTTGACTGGGTCTACATCCAATAGGGTGCACGATGTAGTCTCACTCGAGATAGATTTTATGGGGGACTACAATACTCAGATGTTTGCAGTCTAGGAATGAGTGGGGATTGTGGGTGGCTTATTTATTCCTTATGCATTATCCTTGTCAATCATTCATCTACTTATATAATTTATTCATCTTTAAACCTATGCATGCATGTTGATATAGCTACTTTAACCATTCATTCTTAAGCTAATGATCAACAGAAAAGTAAAGAATTCATTAAAAATGACACAGAACACAAGGTTTCCCATTGGGGGTGAATAAGTAATAGAGCAATTTAATCCTTTTTAACCATATAAAGCAAGTGTTATATCAATGTATCATTATCATCCAATAATTCCAAAGTAAATAAACAATGAAAAAATGAGTAATCATACACATACACAGTACAACAATGTTTTTACATGGAAACCCAAAGCGTAAGAAAACCACAGAATGATTTTTCTTATATGTCTTTAAGAATTAAATTCATTGGAAGCACCAACTTCTTTTTTTCTCCAGCTTCAGCTGGAAGGAGGCTCCAACCCCCTAGTTTCTCAGGCTACAACCTGAGGGAAGCTCCAACTCCCCAATTCTCTGGCTACAACCATAAGGAGGCTACAACCCCCTATGTTCTCCGGCTACAACCAGAAGGTGGATACAACCACCTATCCTTGCCTCGTCCAACTACCCTGACGAAGAAGTAGAATGATGGAACCACTGTCACATTATCACTGTGAGATATACTGTTGTAAACCTGGACCAATCAACCTGTAGCAGCATGTACTGCTAAATTGTGCCAACATGTACCATACATCAACCTGTACCTTAAACAAATGCATCAACCATGCACCAAAACTGTACAAATAACATGTCACGATAACTTGTCCAAACAACCTGTAATCAACCTATACCATAAACAAGTGCATCAACCATGCACCAATCTGTACCTGAACCTGTACCATCAAAGATTCCATCAACCATGCATCAAATATGTACCAATCATGCATCAAATACACATAAATTATGACTCATCAATATGTGCCAACATCATCAACTATACACCTCATGTATGTGCCAACTCACCAACTACTTGTCTCAACCATGTACCCAACATGTACCTCAACCAAAATTCCTCATCAATTTCATCATAAAAATCTGATTTGTAACTCTATAATAGACCTGCTGTATATGATCACATACCTATGAACCTTCCTTAACTTTAACAACAAGAGACTAGCATTTTCATCAAAATTTACTTTAGTCTCACATGACCAATTTTGGATTAGTTAACAACCCTAAATTGAAATAATCATAAATATGTACCTGTAATGAATAAAGATCTGAAAATAGTGTACAATGTTCTTCAGTGTCTGTTATGCAATTCCCCCAGGTTTCACTACTTGGAACCTCTTAGAAAAGGAGTTATAGAAAAAAATGGCATACCTTGTTGAATTTTGGCTTATTCTAGAGAGAGAACTTGTAGAGCATGCCCCACATGGAATATTTGTTGTATGGATATGAAAATGGTACACATAATACTACAGAATGTACTCTAACCAATACATTTGGTCTTGCTAAACTTTGATCTATTATGAATCATTTATGACGCTTTTACCCGAAACACTTGTTTTAGACTAGTTTCAGGACTAGCCACAAACCCTATTTTACATGGAGTGTAACTACAAAAATAAAATGAACCACAATATAAAATTGTTATCGCAACTACTTGGATATGTTTCCTCAACGGATTCCCAATTTCACGGTCTGAATCATTAAATAAAAAACATTATTTCAAAAATAGTGAGATGACCTGTAAATAACATACCTTAGAAAGCATCATCAAAAGAATTTATCCTCCCTTGAATTCCGGCCTTCTTTACTTCACCTTCCCTATGAAATTCAGATTAGATATCCTTTGGTTACCTAAGTCACTTGTAGATATTCAATATGATCAAGTTTGATAAAAATGAGAGAGCCTTTCCTCTTATTTATACTTTCATGTAGCTTCCTCAAGGGGTTACCTTTTAACCATCGTAACCCACTTTCCTTATTTTAGGGTTAACCCACTTCTAACCACTTGTCCACTTAGTAATTTCTCCATTGACTTTATTATTTAAATAATTTATTTTGTATCCACTTTAAATTATAGTACATTCATCACTTCACTTTATTATTTACCTTCTAAAATATCTTAAACCACTTTCCTTATTTTAGGGCTAACCCACTTCTAACCACTTGTCCACTTTATAATTTCTCCATTAACTTTATTATTTAAATAATTTATTTTGTATCCACTTTGACCTATAGTACACTCATCACTTCACTTTATTATTTAAATAACTTCTTCTTTTCAAACACTTTTACTACTTTGACCTTTTGGGGCTTCTAGATGACTCATGAGGGTTCTCCAACTTCACATGACCATAACTCTCTAACCGTGAGGAGTTATGTAACGTTCCACATACCACCAGAAATGGCATGACATGTACTATCAATATATAACAGTATTACCTGAAAATATATCAAAACTCATACCATTTTCCATCAAACAAACTTGGGTCCATTACCCAAATCTTTGTGCTACCGAAATTCGCTACCAAACTTTCTTCAAGGGTTGACATCAATGACAACCAACCCAATTAATCAACAATATCCCCCTTTGGAATTGATGGAAACAATCTTATGCAATAATGAATTCATATCACTCATGCTCCCCATGTTACCATGCCTCTGTGCTCTCTCTCCAAGCATTTTTATCTTGCATCTGATAAATCTCTCCCCTTTTGTCATCAATGGAAAAGGTATCTTTCCATCTAGGGCTGCTCCCCCTAACTGAACTATCCTTGGGGATACTCCCCATGAATGAACTCTTCCTAAAACTGATCTCCCAACCTGAACTATCCGCTTTATGGTGCTTCCTCGTGTAAATCTAAGACATATAAGATAAGCATTCAAAAGCATTCATTTTGGAGTAGAAATTACTCTGAGTCTCTGGCGAAGATACTCAAAGGCTTCCCTTGGAAGTGGTTTTGTAAATATGTATGTTACTTGTTCTTTTGTTCCCACATATTCAACTCTGATGTTCTTCTCTGCAACCTGTTCCCATAGAAAGTGATACTTGATTGGAATGTTCTTTGTTTTGGAGTGCATCACCGGGTTCTTTGAGATACTAATGGTGCTTGTATTATCATAATAGATTAGAATGGGCTCATCATACTCAACCTGTATATATGCCAGAGTTTGTTTCATCCATAGAACCTGTCTACAACAAGTAGTTGCTGGAATATACTCTTCCTCGGTTGTAGATAAAGATAATGATGATTGTTTCTTTCTTAGCCAAGATACTAAATGCTCAGCTAAGTAGAACGTTGTACCACTGGTGCTTTGTCATACATCAATGCAACCTGCCCAATCTGCATCTGTGTAGGAAATAAGTGATAGATCCTTTCCTTTTGGATACCATAATCCAAACTCTTTTGTTCCTTTGAGATATCTGAAAATCATCTTCACTGCTATGACATGTGATTCCCTTGGTGCTTCTTGAAATCGTGTCACTTGTCCAACTACCTTCATTAAATTTGTTCTAGATGTTGTCACATATAGTAAGCTACCAATCATTGACCTGTATTTCCTCTGGTTTGTGGAATTTGAATCATCATATTTTCTCAACTTGCAACTGGTTTTCATAGGAGTGGTAACTAGTTTGCAATCTTCCATTCCGAACTTCTTTAGCATTTCTCTGATATACTTAGTTTGAGAAATAAAAATTCCTTGGTTTCTTTGACATATCTGAAGACCCAGAAAGAAGAATAGTTCTCCAAGTAATGACATTTAAAATTCATTATGCATATCCTTTGAAAATGTTTGGCTTAACCTGTCATCATCACTTCCAAAAATAATATCATCAACATAAACTTCAATTAATAAAATACTATATTGAGTTACCTTGATGTAGAGGTTGTTGTCTGCACTTCCTTTTCTGAACCCTGCCTATTGTAGATATTTATCCAGTCTAGAGTACCATGCTCTAGGAGCCTATTTTAGACCATACAAGGCCTTATTCAATTTACACACATAATCTGCGTTCTCTAACAACTGAAATCCTTTTGGTTGATCAATGTAGACTTCTTATTCAAGTTCCCCATTCAGAAAATATGATTTCATGTCCATCTGATACACTTTAATATTCTTAGAGCATGCATAAGCTAAAAGAAATCAAATTTCTTCCATTCTGGCAATTGGGGAAAATGTATCTTCAAAGTCGATTCCTTCAACATGTATGTATCCTTTACATAACAATATGTCTTTGTTCCTTGTAACCTGTCCATATTCATTCAATTTATTTCTGAATACCCACTTTGTGCCAATAACATTCTTATTCTTTGGTCTTGGAACCAATTCCCAAGTGTTATTATTCTCTATTTGATCCAATTCTTCATCCATGGCCTTATTCTAGAATTCATCCTTGTTGGTCTCTTCAAAACTGTTTGGTTCAATCGTAGATGAGAGTGCTAGGTGCATTTGTTCCATTGAATGGATTCTTCTTCTAGTCTCAACTCCTGCATCTTTGTTTCCAATAATCTGATCTAAAGGATGATCCTTCTGTACATGTTTTCTAGGTGTCTTTTGAGGCGGTTTCTAAACTTTCTCTTCTACTTTTGTCCGATCCTCTTCATCTTCCCCTTCTACTTCTGCTTCTTCTTCATAAAGTTGTTCCATTGATTCATTTTCTTCTTCCTTTAATTCTCGTCCACCTGTTTCATCAATTGTTACATTGATGCTTTCCACAACTTTGTTCAACCTCAAATTGTAACACTTGTATGTTTTTCTTGTACTTGAGTAACCAACAAGTACTCATATGTCCACATGAGAGTCAAACTATCCCATTCTGCCATCTTCTCTTTTGATGTAGTATTTTCTTCCAAATACTCTGAAGTGCTTCACATTTTCTAGTCTTCTTTTCCATAACTTGTAGGGATTTTTTTCTAGTGTTGTTTCTAAGAATTACTCTGTTTTGAATGTGAAATGATTGCATGTGTACAAAAAATATCTATCAATTTGGAATCCATTATCATTGTTTGAGCCATTTCTCATACTATCTTGTTCTTTCTTTCAACAACTCCATTTTGTTGAGGTGTCTTAGCAACAAAGCATTGCCTTTTTATTCCATGTTTGTTGCAGTATTCCATAAATTCCTTTGAAGTGAACTCTCCTCCATTATCATATCTCAAACATTTTGTTTTTGAATTCATTTCATTTTCAACAATTTCCTTGTAGACATTGAAGTCTCCAAAATCTTCTGACTTATTCCTGAGAAAGAAAACTACAGTCATTCTTGTATAATCATCAACTAATCACATAAAGTATTTCTCACCTTTTAAACCCTTTGTTGTAGTTGGTCCAACTAGATCAGTATGCACAATTTTCAGTGGTCTTGTCGTTGAGTATTCCTTTGATTTGAACATGGTCTTTGTTTTCTTTCCTTGTTGACAATGCTTGCATAAAGTGTTGGTTGGTTTCGTGATCTGGGGAATTGCTCTAACGAATTCCTTTCTACTGACTTTGACAAGGTTGTCAAAGTGTATGTGACCCATTTTTCTATTCCATAGCCTTCTTTCACCTTCCTTTCCTAGAAAACACTTTTCATTTCCAATTTCACTTAATACATATATGTTGCTTGAAGTTCTTGTAGTTGTTGCAATCAATTTTCCTAAACCTTCTTTCCTTATCTCACACTTCTTTGAATCGAAAGTAATTTTATGACCTTGGTCACATATTTGAATTACACTTATAAGATTATGTTTCATATTTTCTACTAGTAAAAACTTTTCTACGTTGGTATTCTTGTTTCCAATTCTGACTGTGTCTTTTCCAATGATTTTAGTTGAATCATCATTTTCGAAGGAGTCTGATCCATATCTTTCCTTTCTTAATGTAAGAAACTTGTCTTTATCACCTGTCATGTGTTTTGAAAAACCGTTGTCAACATACCAACCACACTTATTCTGCATAGCTTGTAGAGCGTGTGTGAATTCTTCATTTCTATACTGATTCTGCTTTCTAATCCATGTCCTCTTCTGAGGTTCCTGTCTGTGATTGTTGTTGTTCTGTTGTGGTTCTCTACGAGGGACTTTCATTCTGCAATATTTGTCCATGTGTCCAAAGTTGTTACACTTGTATCATTCCACTTCAATGTTCAATGATTCAAACCTATTGTAACTTATTCTCTGTGTTTCACTAGGCCTTCTTGGATAACCCTTTTCTGTATGACTTTCAAAGTTGTTTATGTTGGATTACTGAGAGGGGGGGGTGAATCAATAATAGAGAAATTATAGTCCTTTTTAAACCAAATAATCCAAGTGTTATATCAATGTATAATTATCGTCCAATAATGGGAAATGAACAAATGAACAATCTTACACATACATAGTACACCAGTTTTTACGTGGAAACCCAAAGTGGGAGAAAACTACGGAATGGTTTTTCTTATATGTCTTGAAGAATTACATTCATTGGAAGAACCAACTTCCTTTTATTGCCATTTGCAACTGGAAGGAGGATCCAACCTCCTAGTTTCTCAGGCTACAACCTGAGGGAAGCTCCAACTCCCCAATTCTCCAACTACAACCCCCTATGTTCTCTGGCTACAACTGGAAGGTGGCTACAACCACCTGTCATTGCCCTGTCCAACCGCCCTGAAGTAGAAGTAGAATGATGGAACCACTGTCACACTATCACTATGAGATATATCATTGTAAACCTCTACCAATAAACATGAACCATGCATCAACCTGTACCTCAACCTGTAATTAACCTATACCATAAATGAGTGCATCAACCATGCACCAACCTATACCAAACAACCTGTAATCAACCTTTACCATAAACAAGTGCAACCAACCATGTACCAAGTATGTACAAATCACGTGTCAACTACTCATCAACTATGACTCATCAATATGTACCAACATCATCAACTATACACCTCATGTATGTGTAAACTCGTCAACTACTTATCTCAACCATGTACACAACATGTACCTCAACCAAAATCCCTCATCAACTTAATCATCCAAATATTATTTGTAACTCTATAATAGACCTGGTGTATATGATCACATACCTGCAAACCTTCCTTAACTTTAACAAAAAGAGACTAGCATTTTCATCAAAAGTTTCTTTACTCTCACGTGATTAGTTTTGGATTAGTCAACAACCCTAACTTGAAATAATCATAACTTTGTACCTGTAATGAATAAATATCTAAAACTGATACACAATTTTCTTCATTGTTTTTTATGCAATTCCTACAGGTGTCACTACTTGGAACCTCTCAGAAAAGGAATTATAGCAAAAATGGCATACCTTGCTGAATTCTCGATTATTTTAGAGAGTGACCCTGTAGAGTGTGTCCCGCATGGAATATTTATTGAATCGATCTGAAATTGTTACAAAAAATACTAAAGACTATAATTTAAACAACACATTTGGTCTTAATGAATTTGGATCTGCTATGAAGAAGTTATGACATTTTTACCCGAAACACTTGTTTTAGACAAGTTTCAGGACTAGCCATAAACCTTATTTTCCATGGAGTGTAACTCCAAAAATATAACGAACCACAAGATAAAAAATTTACCATGAATACTTGGATATGTTTCCTCAATTTCATAGAAATTTCATGGTTTGAATCATTCTAGAAAAAAGGTATTGTGAAAATGGTGAGATTGTTGGGTATGTGTTATATTCTTTGCATGAGTGGTAGTGTCAAGGTTAGAGGGGGGGATGTTAGCCCCCCCCTTGGGGGGTGCAGGGGGGCGGAGCCCACCGCACAGGGGTTTGGGAGCAACACCCCCGAAAAAAAAATATGCATCGGGACTTCATTTTTGGGACTGCATTATATTTAGGTGATTTTTCGGCACATGGTTTCTTTGTCGATGGTTTTCTATTTCCGGTTAAGGAATTAGGGTTTTGGACTAATCCAGGTCATTGGTTTAGGGTTTTGGATGTCGTTGGATCCTATATATTTTTTCTATTGTAAATATTGTAACACAATGAATGAATATAGAATATGTTGGTTTTCCCGGTTTTGGGTTTCCAGGGGAAAAACCTATGTGTAATGTTTGTATTTGCCATTGTATATTTTCTATTCTTTTTCTGAGTATCTGTTTTCATTAGATATTGTACAAGGTTAGAATTTACATTTGGTATCARAGATTTATTGGYTTCAKGGGGAYGCCTTTGTGTTCAAGGGTTTGTCTCGGGACTGTGATAAGCCTTGTTACAGTGGGAGATTTGCGGTATTTCTTTTTCAGGTGAAAAGAAATGGCAAGCAATTCGAATATGGAGATTGAGAAGTTTAATGSGAAAAGTTTTGAGTTGTGGAAKATCAATATGGAAGATTTGTTGGTGGACAGAGATCATTGGATCATGGTAGATCCAGGTACTGTACCTACAGGAACTTCTGCAGATGACTGGAAAAAGTTGGATCGGAAGGCAAAGAGCACAATCCTACTGTGTCTCTCCGATTTAGTATTACTGAATGTGTCAGAGGAAGCTATAGCCAAGGATTTATGGGAAAAGTTAGGGAAGTTGTATCAGTCTAAGTCCTTGGTAAATAAACTATTCCTGAGAAAGAAGTTGTATAACATGAGGATTAGAGATGGAGACTCGATGGCAAAGCATTTGAACGCCTTCAATACTGTGGTAAGTCAGTTAGTATCTGTTGAGATTAAAATTTAAAATGAAGATAAATGTATCAGCTTGTTGTGTTATTTACCAAACTCGTGGGATAGTCTGGTTGTGGCCATAGGTAGTAATACAACTTCCTTGAAGTTTGAAGAAGTGGTCTCATCCTTGTTGTCAGAGGAGATGAGACGGAATAATATGGAAGGACATAGCACAGACGCATTATTTGCAAGAGGATGTTCCCAGGAAAGAAATAGATGTAATTTCTCAAGTGGGAGATCTAAGTCTGAGGGTAGATCTAAATCTCCCAAACAATTTGTAAGGGTATGTTGGAGATGTGGAAAACAAGGGCACTATAAGAAGCAATGTAGATCCAAAGTTGAGAAAAAGAAGGGATCTGAAAAATTGTCTTCTACAGAAGAAAAGACCTCCAAGGAAGAAGGAGGGGATGTGTGCTTGTCCTCTTCAAGCACACATGCAGATCATGAGTCATGGTTGGTTGACTCTGGTGCATCCTTTCATATGATTCCCCATAGGGAGTGGTTCTGCAAATATGAAAGGTATGATGGAGGTAATTTTTTCTTAGGTAATGATTCATAAACCAGAATCGTAGGAAGAGGAAGGGTCAAGTTGAGGTTCATAGATGGAAGGATTAGAACACTGCCTGGTGTTCTGCACATCCCAGGTTTGGCTAGAAATTTGATTTCTGTAAGCAAAATGGATGATGCAGGGGTAAAAACAATATTTGAAAAGGAAACTTGCAGGATGGTTCAAGGAGAAATGGTTTTGTTGAGGGGAGTTCGGTTTGGAACTCTGTATAAGATGCAAGGAAGCACTATTAGTGATGGGTGTAATAGTTCCATTTTTCATGATATTGGAGTTGAAGAAGAAATAACTCCTACAGTCTCTAGAGAAAAGGTTATGTTGTGGCATCAAAGACTGGGGCATATCGGAGAGAAGGGTCTTTGACTACTACATGGTAAAGGTATGTTTGAACGTATGTCTAACTGATCTCTGGATTTTGATTTCTGTGAACATTGTCTATATGGGAAGAAGAATCAGGTAAGATTCCCCTCTGGTGCAATGAGGGAAAAAGGAATTTTACAGCTAGTTCACAGTGATGTTTTTGGACATGTGTCAGTCCCATCATTGGGAAAATCTATGTACTATGTCTCATTTATATATGAATTCTCAAGGAAGACTTGGATATATTTCCTCGGGAAGAAATTTGAAGTCTTTGACAGGTTTAAAGAGTTTAAGGCTCTTGTTGAGAATCAAACAGAGAAAATAATTAAGGTGTTTAGGACAGATAATGACAGAGAGTTCTACAGAAATGAATTTGAAGAATTCTGTAATAAGTGCGGTATAGAAAGGTAGAAGACTACTCCATATAAACCTCAACATAATGGAGTTGCAGAAAGGATTAACAGGACACTGATGGAAAAAGCAAGGTGCATGCTCAGTGGTGTCGGATTAGGGAAATAATTCTGGGCAGAGGCAGTGGGTATTGCATGTTACCTAGTCAACAGATCACCCTCATCAGTGTTGGATGACAAGACTCCACAAGATGTATGGACTGATAAGGAACCTTCTCTCAGACATCTCAAGGTTTTTGGGTGCGATGCATATGTTCATGTTCCAAAGGAAAACAGGAGTAAGCTGGATAAGAAGGCTGGAAAGTGTATATTTATTGGATATAAAGATGGTCTCAAAGGTTATAATATTTTGAACCCAGAAACTAAGAAGGTAGTGTATAGCTGAGATGTGGTATTTAAAGAAATGAAGGATGTTGTTAAACAGGAAGCCCTACCAAGTAAGGAAGAACCAGAGAAGATAGAGTTTGATTTAAAGGATGATGAATCAGACTCTACAGAAGAACATGAATCAGAAGAAGAAGATCCTCATACTCCAGTATTGATGAGATCAGATCGAGAAAGAAGGATACCAGAAATGTATAGTCCATCTGATTTTCGTTCAAATTTTGCTTTATCTATTACTGATTATGATCCTAGAACTATCAGGGATGAAATGAATTCACAGGATGGAAATCTCTTGAAAAGGGCCATGGATGAAGAAATGTCATCTTGGGATAATAATTAGGCTTGGGATCTAGTGGAGTTTCCAACTGGAAGAAAGCCCATTGACAGAAAATGGCTATTTAAAAAGAAGTTGAATGCAAAAGGAAAAGTGGAGAAATACAAAGCTCGGTTAGTAGCAAAGGGTTATTCCTAGGTTGAGGGAATTGATTTTGGTGAAATTTTTTCTCTTGTTGCCAAGTTAACCTCCATAATATTTTTTTATATGTTGCTTCTGCATTTGATTTTGAATAGAACAAATGTATGTGAAGACAACATTCCTACATGGGGATCTGGAAGAATAAATCTATATGAAGCAACCATAAGGTTATGTTATGAAGGGAAAGAAGGAGTTGGTATGCAATTTGAAAAAGTCTCTGTATGGTTTAAAACAATCACCAATAACGTGGTATCAAAAATTTGACACTTATATGTTGGGACTTGGATTCACAAGAAGCAAAAAAGATCACTGTGTGTATTTTAAATTAATTGGTGATCATTTGATTTATTTGGTCTTATATGTGGATGACATGTTGTTGATAGGAAACAACAAGGAGATTATCGAGGATGTGAAAACTCAGTTGTCCTCTAAATTTGACATGAAGGATATCAGTGCTTCAAATTTCATTTTGGGCATGGAAATTAAAAGAGATCGGAAAAGGAGGAAACTCTGGTTAAATCAGAGAAAATATGTCGAGACAATATTGCAGAGGTTTAATATGTAGGAATGTAAACTGGTCAAGGTTCCTATTCAAGTTGATGTAAACTTATTTTCAGATCAGTGTCCCAAGACATATGAAGAAGAGGAGGACATGTATCATGTTCCATATGCGAGTGCAGTTGGAAGTTTGTTGTATGCAATGGTATGTACTAGACCGGACATTGCACATGCAGTGGGAGTTTTGAGCAGGTATATATCAAAACCAAGGAAGGAGCATTGGACAACAGTAAAAAGGGTTTTCAGGTATTTGCATGGAACTACTAGCTATGGATTGTGCTACGAAGGAAGACTGGGATTGGACAGAGTGGTGGATATACATGGATTTGTCGATGCAGACTGGGCTGGAGATTTGGATCGTAGGAGATATAAAAGCGAGTATGTATTTAACCTATTTGGAGGAGCAATAAGTTGGATGAGCAAAAGACAGGCTGTAGTGGCACTTTCAACTACATAAGTTGAATAGATGGCAGCCACTCATGCAAGTAAGGAAGCAATATGGTTACAAATATTATGTTCAGGTATTGGGTTGGTACAACAAGTTGTAAGGATAGAGTGTGACAGTCAGAGTGTAATTTTTTTGGCGAAGAACCTTGCTTATCATTCAAAGACAAAGCACATTGATGTTCAATATCACTTTGTGAGAGACATGATTGAAGAAAATAAAGTATCACCGATGAAGGTGGACACTTTGAATAATGTTGCAGACTCATTAACAAAATTTGTGAGCACTTAGAAGTTTTCTTGGTGTAGAGGATCCATGGACATTATTTCCATGGATTATTGACTATGTAACCTTGTAATCCCCTATATGGAAAGAAAACAACAAGTGGGATAATATTGGGTATGTGTTATATTTTTTGTATGAGCAGTAGTGTTAAGGTTAGAGGGGGGTGCAGGGGGTTCGGGGGCAGTGCCCCCGAAAAAAATTTCTGCATTGGGACCACATTATATTTAAGTGATTTTTCGGCACATGGTTTATTTGCTGATGGTTTTCTATTTCTGGTTAAGGAATTAGGGTTTTGGATTAATCCGGGTCATTGGGTTAGGGTTTTGGATGTCGTTGTCTCCTATATGTATTTTGTATTGTAAACATTTTAACACAATGAATGAATATAGAATACGTTGGTTTTCCTGGTTTTGGGTTTCCATGGGGAAAATCTCTGTGTAATGTTTGTATTTGTCATTGTATCTTTTCTTTTCTTTTTCTGAATATCTGTTTGTAGTAGATATTGTACAAGGTTATAATTTACAGAGATTACCTATAAATAACATACCTTAGAAAGAATCATCAAAAGAATTTATCCTTCATTGAATTCTGACCTTCTTTTCTTCACCTTCCCTCATAAATTCAGCTTAGATATCCTTTGGTTACCTTAGACACCTATATATATTCAATATGCTCAAGTGTAATCTGAAATGAGATAGCCTTGCCTCTTATTTATACTCTCCAGGTAGCTTCCTTAAAAACATCTTCTAAGTCACTTTGCCCACTTTCCTTATTTTAGGGTTAACCCACTTCTAATTTCTCCATTAAATTTATTATTTAAATAATTCATTTGTATTCACTTTGATTTATAGTACACTCATCAATTCACTTTATTATTTACCTTCTAAAATCTCTTAAACCACTTTGACTACTTTGACCTTTTGGGGCTTCTAGATGACATATGAGGGTCCTCCAACTTCGTAAGGCCATAACTCTCAAACCGTGAGGAGTTATGTGACGTTCCAAATACCACCAAAAATAGAATGACATGTAATATCCATATAGAATAGTATTACCTGCAAATATATCAAAACTCATACCATTATCCATCAAATAAATTTGGGTCCATTACCCAAACCTGGGTTTTCCAACTTCTCATGGCCATAACTCTCTAACCGTGAGGAGTTATGTGACGTTCCACATACCACCAAAAATGGCATGACAAGAACTATCCATTTAGGATAGTTTCATTGAAAAATTCACTGAACTTCATCTCATTATTCCACAAATAAGCAGGGTTTCTCTAACCATACTTCTATAATAACTCAATTCGAAAAGCATCTTTCCGTGAGGGATTTCACCATAATGGGACCACTTTGGAGTTCATCCATTTCTACTTATTATCAACCATGAAAAGACAATAATGAGTCACATTTACATCAAAAAAACTTGGTTCCATTACCCAAACCTTTGTTCTATGAGGATTTATTCAAGGTTTGACATCAATGACAACCAACCTTAATCAACAATCTCCCCCTCTGGCATTGATGGAAACACACTAATGTAAAACTGAAATTATGTCATGCAATACTGAAGTCATATCACTCATGCTCCCCCTAGAAACATGTCTCTATCCTCTACATCTTTGTGACCATTTCTCCCCCTGGAACCATGCCTCTGTCTTCTGCATCTGATGAATCTCTTCCCCTTTGTCATCAATGGAAAAGGTATCTTTCCATCTGGGGTTTCTCCCCCTGACTGAACTGTCCTCTTTATGGTGCTTCCTCGTGTACATCTAAGACATATAAGATAAGCATTCAAAAGCATTCATTTTGGAGTATAAATAACTCCGCGTCTCTGGAAAAGATACTCAAAGGCTTCCCGTGGAAGTGGTTTTTTAAAAATGCCTGCCACTTGTTATTTTGTGTCCACATACTCAACTTTGATCTTTTCTGCAACTTGTTCCCACCTATCCAATTTCCTGCATTCCTTTGGTGTTGCTTGAAATCATGCAACCTGTCCAACTGCCTGCATTAAATTTGGTCTGGATGTTGTCACATATAGTAGGCTGCCAATCATTGACTTATATTGGCTCTGATCTATAGACTTTGAATCATCATCTTTGCTTAACTTGCAACTGGTTTCAATGGGAGTGATAACTGGTTTGTTGGATGATGTTCTCATTGATTCCAATGGTTTGATTGATTGATGTCAAGTGATTGATTGATGTCAAAGGATTGATTGATTGATTATTGATGTAATATAATATGTATTTTCCTTGATGATATTGCATAGATGAAGATGGATCAATGAGTTGTCATTGATACATGATGAAGATGGATCGTTGTGGTTTCATTTGTATATGATGCATTGTTGGAAAAATGTATACATGAATCATTATTGTCTTATCATGATTGATAAGGTGCACAAATTGATGAACTCCAAAGTAGTCCCCTTATGGTGAAATCCCTCACGGGAAGACACTTTGCGGATTGAGTTATCCTAGAAGAATGGTTGGAGGACCCTTTATCTCATTATTTTCTTATCATGATTTATAAGGTGCACAAATGGATGAACTCCAAAGTGGTCCCCTTATGGTGAAATCCCTCACGGGAAGACGCTTTATGGATTGAGTTATCCTAGAAGAATGGTCGAAGGACCCATGATTATATGTGGAATAATGAGATGAAGATCAAGGAAATTATTGGTGAAACTATCCTAGATGGATAGTTCTTGTCATGACATTTCTGGTGGTATGTGGAATGCCACATAACTCCTCATGGTTTGAGATTTATGGCCTTACGAAGATGAAGGACCCCCACAT
>ML802349.1:544819-567669 GCA_009831015.1 Picea engelmannii
GTATATCTCACAATGATAGTGTGAAAGTGGTTCCATCATTCTACTTCTACTTCAGGTCGGTTGGACGAGGCAAGGACAGGTGGTTGTAGCCACCTTCCGGCTATAGATGAAGAACATAGGGGGTTTTAGCCTCCTTCTGGTTGTAGCCAGAGAATTGGGGAGTTGGAGCTTCCTTCAGGTTGTAGCCTGAGAAGCTAGGGGTTGGAGCCTCCTTCCAATTGCAGATGGAAAACAAAGGAAGTTGGTGCTTCCAATGAATGTAATTCTTCAAGACATATAAGAAAAAGCATTACGTGGTTTTCTCCCAATTTGGGTTTCCACATAAAACACTGGTGTATTGTGTATGTGTATGATTGTTCATTGTTTATTTACTCTACAGTTATTGGATGATAATGATTCATTGATATAACACTTGGATTATATGGTTAAAAAGGATTAAATTTCTCTATTATTGATTCACCCCCCCTCTCAGTAATCCAACATACATTGTTTTGTTTCTTTCTTGAAACTCTATGTAATTTGTTTGTTCACTGCTTGAAGTTTCCATCGATGTAGTTTCAGAATCCTCATCCATGTCTAGGCCATTCAGAAATTGGGCCACCACATCATTCTCGGGGGAAGAAAGGCAACTTTGAAACACTTTTCTTTTCTGGAAATATTGTTGCATACTTATATTAGTTTCAGAGGGAGGAAAATGACCTTTAACAACAATTTCTTGATCAGCTTCATCTTCTTTGTCAGGCTGATAGTTGAGCATGGGTTACAAATTTGAACTGAAGTAACCTTCCATGTAATCAGTTGCATGATCATTAAATGTATAAGAAGTTTGTTGGTCTTATTCACAGATAACAATTTACTCATGTAAAACAATTCCATTTTGAATGTAATCAGACTTTCCTTGTTCCTATTTTATCTCATGATTTTCTTTCAACAATTCAAAGGAAGAAAAACATAGAGGAAGATAGTTTTCATTTTCAAGTCCATTGGTTTCTGAATATTCTACATCATGTCTGGAGGATTTCCGATTTGAATCATTATAAACAATTTGTTTCGGTAATTTGAAAGAAGAAAAACATAATGGCAAGGTTCTTTCACCTAATTCAAAACCTTCTTTGTTTTCTTCACTGTTGTCATATGCACAATTTTCAATTTCTTTGGATGGCTAAACACACTCATTTTCAGATTCATCTTCAACCAATGGCTGCAATTTTGGACTGACAAGACCTTCTACACAACAAGTATTAGGATCATCAACCATATGAGAAGATTGTTGCAATATGTTGTCAATTTGTTCTGGTGAATCAGTGAGATTTGGCCTCAACACACATTCATCTGCTTCAATGATAATATTAGAATTTTCTTTCAATAATTTAAATGAAGAAAAGAATAAAGGTAAAGAATTCCATTCAACTAATTTAGTACTTTCTTCTTTGTAACTGTGATATGTAGGCTGGTTTCTCTCATGGAACTGTTGAAAAGGGACATTTTCTGATAGAGAACATATAAATAGTTGTTCTAGGAAGTCAGCATCACAATCATCATCATATTCATCATATATAGGAAAATCAACAACATCTGCAATGCCATCTAACAAGAAAAAACTTGTAACATCGACCTGATCTTCAACAAACTGATTTGCAAACTCATTTTTTTGACCGCCTACAAATTAATACATAAAACAATCATCCCTCTTCTTATCATGGAATGGATCGGCACCTCCTCGTTCAACAAGTGGAATATATTTTTTTGCAAAATCATTGGCATTAAAAACTTTGGGAGGGCATATGATATTATCAACTCTAGGCTCAAGATTCCAATCAACTGTTTCTGTTCATATTCAATTTTATGTTCTTGAGAATTCGACCCCTCATTTCGAATATGTTCACATGCTTGTATATTGTGTTGAATCTCCTAAGCATCATTAAACATTTGTTGTAAGGACCTGGGTCTTCTTTCCATCAGAAGAAAAGACAAATCTGGATGAAGGGTTGTTGTATAATGGAGCATGGAAGTAGCTTCAGTGGGTTGAATTTCTTTGGGAAAATTGTAATAGATGATGGAAAACATTATGTTGAATATAGAAATAACTTCATCGCTCTACCTTTTTAAGGCATAGAACTCCATAAGTTGTAGATACAAAGATTTCTTCCTGCCCCAAAACTTTAAAAAAACGTTCTTCAATTCCTCCCATGAGATAATTGTTTATGTCTACAAATTTTTAAACCAGTATTTGGTGTCCCCTTTCAAGGATTGAGAGAAGGCCCTCATAAAAACATCCTCATGGTCAATATCAAACAAATCTCTAAAATTCTCAAACCCTTGGATGTGTTTTTCAGTTGCTATGGCATCAGGTTCCCCATCAAACACATGTAGGTACTCATAGTACTTTGGAGGAAATTCATGTAGGATGTGAGGTAAATTTAAGGGTCTGTATCTATGCTGAGTTTTGGAGGGTGTTGGATCAAGTACAGGAGGTGAAATATCATCCTTGGTTTCATGAGGCTCATCAACTTGATCATGGTTATCATATGGTTCAGGTGAGATATTTTGATCGAAGTTAGTAATAAACTGAGGAGATATTTGTATAATATTAAGAGGAGGATATGAAATTCTGGTATTATCATGATCATTATTTTCATGCAGTAGGTGAAGAAAACTTTGTCTATCTTGTTCAGGAAAGGACTAGAGGCAACTTATAACAAACAACAAAATGCCTTGGAAAAAATCCAATTTCAAGTACTTGTTTTCTTCCATAATTCCTTTTCATACCTATGTCAAGGGATCTCATCTTCCAATGGAGTCTCTGCATTACATTTGAAGCTTGAGTGGAGTCGCCAATGTTGTTTTGGAAGCTGGATTCTGCATTGAGAGTGGAGTCGCCATTGAAAATTTGAATTTATGGATTCTTCTACTAGTGGAATCACCTTCAAACTGATTTTTGATGTGTGGAGTTTCCAGAGAAGGAATACAGCCAATGTGTGCCTAAGTGTCTATTTCTCTCAGACCTTAGAACTCAACCATGCCATTCTTTCCCATGGAAAAATTTTCAATTTTGTCCCCGACAACGATGCCAGAATGTTAGCACTCTATAAAAAATTTCCTGTTGAATAGAAAAATGACAAAGGTAATTGTTTCAACCTACTTTAGAGCTGGGCACTAGCCTGCTCAACTCAGAGAAGGATCTCTCACATCATTAGGTATTTCTTTGATAGTCAGTGGCTAGATTTGGTTTGTTTGGGGGTTTTATACAGTTGTTGGCGAAGGAAAGGGGGTGACATTTAGGGCTATGGATTCAAAAATGAATAAATCAGAGGCATGCCATTAGAACTATATAGAGGAGAAAGGATAAATGAGGCAATGAGTCTGAGTTTTTTAAAATTGAAATCTGCAAGGTGAAAGAGGAAAATGAAAACAAATATCTGCATCAAAGCATATTGAGATGAATTCTGAATTAGTTAAGAAGAGGATTACATAATTTAAATTTCTAAGTCGAGAGAATCATAAGACGAATTATGGACTCTTAACTCTCCAATTTAAAAAGAGGAAAATGTAAATGGGATTTCAAAGACACAAGAAATACACACTATGAGAGAAAACATAACTCATATCATAGCCATTAGAATCTTTTCATAAATAGTTCAAAATGATTATGCATTGTATATTCACTTTAGCTCCATGAATTTACAAAGTCTTCTTGCTACAAGGGAAGGCCCCTCTTCGGTCCATCCAACCCTTTATTTATCTTTGTAATAGTATATATAGGTAGATTACATCCAAGACTCAAAACGGATCATCTTCCCCAAAGTTCCAAAAATAGTTGTCAGTTACAAAAGAGTAACGTACAGCAACCGAACTCCTATTTTCTAGGGGACATTATAAACAAAACTAACATATTTGAGGTTTTTTCCTTGAAGGCCATTTGTCAATATTATTACAAAATTCTCTGACACACACTAAATTTAGCCTGCAGTCTATTTCATCTTGTAAATTTATTCTTTTAACGTATCAAGCCATGCAGGTTGGTTTTCCCCAACGCTTTCGACCACCTCATCTTTTACCTCTGTCTTCTGACACTTTTTTTGTTTCCTCTTGACATCTCGTGTATAGTGTTCTCCTTCATATCCATTGATGATTAAATCCTTCATGATGGGATTTAATCTGACCTCTTCATCCTCTCATGGCTCTCCCGAAGGATTTGTATAAAATTTCGTTGCTAAGATTCGAGCAACCAATTTCTCTCTCTTATTCAATGATGAATTTATCATATTAGTTGAAAATCCTAGTTCACTGGAGGCCACTTGGTCTATCATATCCAATTTCCCTGGTTTTGCAGAAAGCACAAACTTATCTTCCTTAGCTGAATGATTCAACCTGTGATAACCCCATTCTGAAATAGAATGTTAATTGCCTAAAAGAGAGTAATATAACCCATGTTTTGAATGATAATTGTCGTTGAGTGTGAATCATGAACTATTGACAAGAGTACTTGTAGGTACATTGGTTTATCATGTTTGGCCAATCTATTTCGAATGATGAGCCTTCGAGTTGGTTATCTAGCGGCGCTCACCTGGCATTGCATGGACGAAAAGTAATCGAACAAGTGGCGTGATATTATTTGAATGGCCGTCAATTTCCCCTCTCCACATGCGACCTTTATATTTGACATATTTAATGATATTAGAACATGTGACATCGAGGCGTGGTTGAGTGGTTTCACACTCACCCGCTTTTCTCCCCGATATGCTTCTGGAGGTGCCATGTGTATATGGGTTGAAACTGCGGTATTTTCCCCAGCCCGCTCTCTAGTTCTTAACCTTCACGTTGTTTCCTTGCCCGATATATCTCCTAACCATTGATCTAGACTTCTCAAGATCTATGTCCCACCGGGTCCCATCACTCCTACGTCTCCGTCGATTTTAAGCTTGTCCACCAGATATGACCCCACCCGCTAATCTAACACTCCTCTATACTGATTTACCATTCCGCCAAATCTCAAGAATTGGATTCCAAGAAATTATTATAGTGATAACAGTCTGGACTTGTCAAGATGAGATTTTTTACTGATGATAATGTCAACCAAAACTTTTGAGCTATTCTGCATATTTTTCTTTTGAATATCCTTTCTTAATGTGGCAATCTTTGCTTCCAAATTTCCAATGATCTTGTCCTTTTCTTCTAGTTGTTCTTTGAGTGCTTCTTCAATTCTTTTATCTTCTTCTATTTGAACCTTCAAATTTGTGATCATTTGTTCTAGTTCTTGAGTGTCTTCTTTCTTGTCTAGTTCCGCTTGTAGTTTCTTGTTTTTCTTCCTTTCTCTTCTGATAACTTCTATGGAACACGTCAATTCTTCTCGGTAGTCAACTTTTGTCTCTTCAATTTCTTCTTTGACTTCTTCATATTCTTCTTCGGCTTCTTCATATTCTTCTTTGGATTATTCTTTATCAGATTCTTCTACTGCCATGAATAGAACTCTTCCTGTCTCACTGTCACCAACTTCATCTTCATCTGATGATGAGATGTCTTCTTTGGTGCATAAACTTTTATTGAAAAAATTATTTGTAGTTCTTTTTCCTTTATATGTTTGTTTGTCTTTTGAGTAACCTTCATCATTTCTCTTTTTCTTATGCTGACATGTGTTAGAAAAATGACCAATACCATCACAATTAAAACAAATTAAAGGAAGCTTACCTCTATACCTATCATCGGCTCCCTTGTTCTGTCTTTTGACGAAGTTGCCCACTTCTTCATCATCTTCTGATACATCACTGTTGTTGCTATGTTCTTCTTGCTTCTTTTCCTTTTTCTTTGATCTTTTGGATACTTTGAAAGCTACTTCTTTTACATCTAGATTTTCTTGTTCAGTTCTCATTTCATATGTTGTGAAGATTCCATGCAGTTCGTCCATGCTTATTGAGTTTACATCTGATCTTTCTTCTAGTGTTGATATCTTAGGGTAAAATCTCATAGGAAGAGATCTTAGTACCTTTTGAAAAAATACAGATTCTTCGATTTCTTCTCCCAATCCTATGATTGCATTCACTGTTTCATCGACTCACAAGAAGTAGGCTGCAATATTCTCATCTTCCTTCATCTTTAGTTGTTCGAACTGACCTCTGTAAGTTTGAAGCTTTATTGCATTGACTTTTGAATCTCCTTCATTAATATTTCGAAGCCTGTCCCAAATATATTTAGTGGATTTACAATGTGCAACTTTGGTGAATATTGTTTTACTAAGACCATTCAAAAGTGCATTTGTGGCTTTGGAATTATTCTAACCAAATTTCACTGCTTTGTCATTTGTTGGTGGAACTGTTGGTGTTGTGTATCCATCTACAATTGATTGCCAAATTTCAAATCCTTGTGCTTATATATATGTCTTCATCCTTATGCTCCAAAAAGCATACTTTTGTCCATAAAATTGTGGTATTCCATTTTTATACAAGTTGTTTCTCTCCATGATCTACCTTTCAATGGTTAAACTGATTTCTGAAGGAACCTACTCTGATACCAATTGTTGGATTACTGAGAGGGGGGGTGAATCAGTAATAGAGCAATTATAATCATTTTTAAACCAAATAATCCAAGTGTTATATCAATGTAGAATATTCATACAATAATGAGAAATGAACAAATGAACAATCATACACATACATAGTACACCAGTGTTTTATGTGGAAACCCAAAGCGGGAGAAAACCACAGAATTTTTTTTCTTATATGTCTTGAAGAATTACATTCATTGGAAGCACCAACTTCCTTTGTTTTCCAGCTACAACTGGAAGGAGGCTCCAAAACCCTAGTTTCTTAGGCTACAACCTGAGGGAAACTCCAAATCCCCAATTCTCTGGATACAACCAAAAGGAGGCTACAACCCCCTATGTTCTCCGGCTACAACCAGAAGGTGGCTACAACCACTTGTACTTGCCCCGTCCAACCGACCTGAAGTAGAAGTAGAATGATGGAACCATTGTCACACTATCACTATGAGATATACTGTTGTAAACCTGTACCAATAAACCTAAACCATGCATCAACCTCTACCTCAACCTGTAATTTACTTGTACCATAAACAAGTGCACCAACCTATACCAAACAACCCATAATCAACCTGTACCATAAACAAGTGAAACCAACCATGTACCAAGTATATACCAATCATGTGTCAACTACTCATCAACTATGACTCATCAATATGTACCAACATCATCAACTATACACCTCATGTATGTGCCAACTCATCAACTACTTGTCTCAACCATGTACACAACATGTACTTTAACCAAAAGCCCTCATCAATTTCATCATCCAAATATGATTTGTAAATCTGTAATAGACCTAGTGTATATGATCACATACATGTAAACCTTCCTTAACTTTAACAAGAGACTAGCATTTTCATCAAACTTTTATTTAGTCTCACATGACTAGTTTTGGATTAGTCAACAACCCTAACTTGAAATAATCATAACTTTGTACTTGTAATGAATAAAGATCTGAAATTGCTACATAATTTTCTTAAGTGTGTTTTATGCAATTCCTCTAGGTGTCACTACTTGGAACCTCTCAAAAAAGGAGTTATAGCAAAAATGACATACCATGTTGAATTCAGGCTTATTCTAGAGAGCGACCTTGTAGAGCGTGCCTTGATGGAATATTTGTTGAATCAATATGAAACTGTTACACTGAATACTAAAAACTGTACTCTAACCAACAAAATTTTTCTTACTGAATTTGGATCTGTTATGAAGAAGTTATGGCATTTTTACCCTAAACACATGTTTTAGACTAGTTTCAAGACTAGCCACAAACCCTATTTCCCACTGAGTGTAACCCCAAAAATACAACAACCCACACACTTAATTTTCTACCATGTATACTTGGATATGTTTCCTCAATGGAATAGAAATTTTCTGGTCTAAATCATTCTAGAAAAAAAGTTATCATGAAAATGGTGAGATGACCTGTAAATAACATACCTTAGAAAGCATCATCAAAAGAATTTATCCTTCCTTGAATTTCGTCCTTATTTTCTTCACCTTCCCTCATAAATTCATATCAGATATCCTTTGGTTACCTCATACACCTATATATATTCAATATTATCAAGTTTAATCTGAAATGAGAGAGCCTTGCCTCTTATTTATACTCTCCAAGTAGCTTCCTTAAAAACATCTTGTAGGTCACTTTGCCCACTTTCCTTATTTTAGGGTTAACCCACTTCTAATTTGTCCATTAAATTTATTATTTAAATAATTTATTTGTATTCACTTTGAATTATAGTACTCTCATCACTTCACTTTATTATTTACCTTCTAAAATATCTTAAACCACTTTGACTACTTTGACCTTTCGGGGCTTCTAGATGACATATGAGGGTCCTCCAACTTCATAAGGCCATAACTCTCAAACCGTGAGGAGTTATGTGAAGTTACACATACCACCAAAAATGGAATGACATGTAATATCCATATAGAATAGTATTACATTAAAATATATCAAAAATCATACCATTATCCATCAAACAAACTTGGGTCCATTACCCAAACCTGGGTTCTCCAACTTCTCATGGCCATAACTCTCTAACTGTGAGGAGTTATGTGACATTCCACATACCAATGGAAATGGAATGAAAAGAAACATCCATATAGGATAGTTTCACTGACAAATTCAATGATCTTCATCTCAGTATTCCACAAATAAGCATGGGTTCTCTAACCATACTTCTAGGATAACTCAATCCGTAAAGCGTCTTCCCGTGAGGGATTTCACCATAAGGGGACCACTTTGGAGTTCATCCATTTCTACTTATTATCAACCATGAAAAGACAATAATGATTCATATTTACATCAAACAAACTTGGTTCCATTACCCAAACCTTTGTTCTATTGAGATTTCCTCGAGGGTTGACATCAATGACAACCAACCTTAATCAACAGTTTATATTCCTATTGTTAGCTCTGCAATTCACAGCTTTATGTCCAAAATTATTGCATGCATAATATAAACCAAAAAATATAGTTTGATACCTAGGAGTTTAATATATTATGAAATGAGTTACTCTTATGAACCCTTATTCTTCCTGACACCTACCTGTTTCTGTCGGTCGTTGAATCTAAAATCTGAATCTTCTCAGTGGAGGAGTGTCCCTGTAATCTTCCTTGTAGGTATTCCTATCCCCTTTGATTGCATATGCATATATTTTTGGATATGTTTCTTGTTTTGTTGTTTTGGAGCTTGATCCCTTTTCTATCTGATTGTATCCAAGTCTGGACTTGTCATGATGAGGCTTTTGATTGTTGATAATGTCATCCAAAACTTTTGAGTCGTTCTACATATTTTTCTTTTGAAGATCCTTTCTTAATGTGACAATCTATGCTTCCAAATTTCCAATGATCTTGTCTCTTTCTTCTATATTTTCTTTGAGTTCTTCTTCAATTATTTTATCTTCTTCTATTTGAACCTTCAAATTTGTGATCATTTGTTCTAGTTCCTGAGTGTCTTCTTTCTTGTCTAGTTTTTCTTGTAGCTTCTTGTTTTTCTTATTTTCTCTTCTTATAACTTCTATGGCACACAAAAATTCTTCTCGGTAGTCAACTTGTGCGCCTTCATATTCTTCTTCAATGTCTTCTTTATCGGAGTCTTATACTGCCATGAATAGAACTCTTTATGTCTCACTGTCACTGACTTCATCTTCATCTGATGAGGAGATGTCTTCTTTGGTGCATAAGATTTTCTTGAAATCTTTGTTTGTGGTTCTTTTGCCTTTATATGTTTGTTTTATATTTGATTAATATTCATCATTCCTCTTATATTTCTTATGAGGAAATTTGTTAGCAAAATGACCAATACCATCACAATTAAAACAAATCAATTTAAACTTACCTTTATATCTTTTGTTGGTTCCATTGTTCAATCTTCTGACAAAGTTGGCCATTTCTTCATCATATTTTGAGATTTCACTACTACTGGTATGTTATTTTTCCTTTTTCTTTTGTTTTTTCTTTGACCTTTTGGATGCTTTGAAAGTTGCTTCTTTCATATCTTCATTTTCCTGTTCAGTTATCATTTCATATGATGTGAATATTCCATGTAGTTCATCCATGCTTATTGAGTCTAGATATGCTCTTTCTTCTAGTGTTGATATCTTAGGATCAAATCTCATAGGGAGAGATCTTAGTACCTTTTGAACAATTACAGATTCTTTAATTTCTTCTCCCAATCCTATGATTGAATTTACTGTTTCATCGACTCGTAAGAAGTAAGTTGCAATATTCTCATCTTCTTTCATATTTATTTGTTCGAAATGACCACTGTAAGTTTGAATCTTTGTTTCTTTGACTTTTGAATCTCCTTCATAAATATTTTGATGCTTGTCCCAAATATCTCTAGCGAATATACAATCTATAACTTTTGTGTAAACTAATTAACAAATATCATTCAGAAGTGCATTTGTGGCTTTGGAATTATTTTTCCTGAGTTTTATTACTCTTTCATTTGTCGGTGGAACTACTGGTTATTTGCATCCATCTACAACTGATTTCCAAATTTCAAATCCATGTCCCTGTATATATGTTTTCATCCTTCTACTCCAAAATGCATACTTATGTCCATCAAACTGTGGTATTCTATTTTTATACATGTTGTTTCTCTCCATGTTCTACCTCTCAGTGGTTAAACTATTTTATGAAGGAACCTAATCTGAAACCAATTGTTGGATTACTGAGAGGGGGGGGGGGGGTGAATAAATAATAGAGCAATTTAATCTTGTTTAACCATATAAAGCAAGTGTTATATCAATGTAGCATTATCATCTAATAATTGCAGAGAAAATAAACAATGAACAAATGAGAAATCATACACATACACAATACAACAAGGTTTTAACGTGGAAATTCAAAGCGGGAGAAAACCACAAAATGATTTTTCTTATATGTCTTTAAGAATTAAATTCATTGGAAGCACCAACTTCCTTTTGTTTCTAGCTGCAACTGGAAGGAGGCTCCAACCCCCTAGTTTCTTAGGCTATAACATGAGGGAATCTTAAACTCCCCCATTCTATGTCTACAACCCCCTATGTTGTTTGGCTACAACCAGAAGGTTGCTACAACCACGTATCATTTCCCCATCCAACCGCCCTGGCATAGAAGTAGAATGATGGAATCATTGTCACACTAACACTGTGAGATATATTGTTTTAAACCTGTACCAATAAACATGTAATCAACATGTAACAACATGTACCAATAACCTATGCCAACATGTACCATACATCAACTTGTACCTCAACCTACACCATAAAAAAATTCATCAACCATGCACCAAACCTGTACAAATAACCTGTCCAAACAACCTGTAATCAACCTGTACCATAAACAAGTGCATCAACCATGCACCAACATGTACCTCAACCTGTATCATCAATGAGTGCATCAACCATGCATCAAATATGTACCAATAATTCATCAAATACACATAAACTATGACTCATCAAGATGTACCAACATCATCAACTATACACATCATGTATGTGCCAACTCATCAACTACTTGTCTCAGCCATGTACCCAACATGTACCTCAACCAAAATACCTCATCAATTTCATAATCCAAATATGATTTGTAACTTTGTAATAGACCTGGTGTATATAATCATATACCTACAAACCTTCATTAACTTTAACAACAAGAAACTATCATTTTCATCAAACTTTACTTTAGTCTCACGTGACTAATTTTGGATTAGTCAACAACCCTAACTTGAAATAATCATAACTATGTACCTGTAATGAAAAAATATCTGAAAATAGCACACAATGTTCTTCAATGTCTTTTATGCAATTCCTCTAGGTTTCACTACTTGGAACCTCTCAGAAAAGGAGTTATAGCAAAAATGGCATACGTCGTTGAATTCTGGCTTATTCTAGAGAGAGAACTTGTAGAGCATGCCCCACACAAAATATGTGTTTCATGGATCTGAAAATGGTACAAAGAATACTACAAAAAGTAATCTAACCAATACATTTGGTCTTATTGAATTTGGTTCTGTTATGAAGAAATTATGACGTTTTTACCCAAAACACATGTTTTAGACTAGTTTCAAGACTAGCCACAAACCCTATTTTCCATGGAGTGTAACTCAAAAAATACAACAACCCACAAGATGAAATTTTTATCATGGCTACTTGGATATGTTTCCTCAACGACCTCTCAATTTTACAGTTTGGATCATTCTAGAAACAACATTATTGCACAAATGGTGAGATGACATGTAAATATTATACCTTAGAAATCATCATCAAAAGAATTTATCCTCCCTTGAATTTCGACCTTCTTTACTTCACCTTCCCTCTGAAATTCGTCTTAGATATCCTTTGGTTACCTCAGTCACTTGTAGATATTCAATATTCTCAAGTGTGATAAAAATGAGAGAGCCTTGTCTCTTATTTATACTTTCATGTAGCTTCCTCAAGGGGTTACCTTTTAACCATCTTAACCCACTTTCCTTATTTTAGGGTTAACCCAGTTTTAACCACTTGTCCACTAAGTAATTTCTCCATTAACTTTATTATTTAAATAATTTATTTTGTATCCACTTTTACTTATAGTACACTCATCACTTCACTTTATTATTTACCTTCTAAAATCTCTTAAACCAATGTCTTTATTTTAGGGCTAGCCCACTTCTAACCACTTGTCCACTTAGTAATTTCTCCATTAACTTTATTATTTAAATAATTTCTTTTGTATCCACTTTGACTTATAGTACACTCATCACTTCACTTTATTATTTAAATAATGTATTCTTTGCAAACACTTTGACTACTTTGACCTTTTGGGGCTTCTAGATGACTCATGAGGGTTCTCCAACTTCACATGGCCATAACTCTCTAACCGTGAGGAGTTATGTGACATTCCACATACCACCGGAAATGAAATGACATGTACTATCCATATAGAATAGTATTACCTACAAATATATCAAAACTCATACCATTTTCCATCAAACAAACTTGGGTCCATTACCTAAACCTTTGTGCTACCAAAATTCGCTACCAGACTTTCTTCAAGGGTTGACATCAATGAAAACCAACCCAATTAATCAACAGTTGTTGTTGCTCCATTCAGGAAATTTTTTCTCTTCTCTTTAATTAAGTCAAAAGTTGGCTCTTGAGTTTTCTCATTGTCTGTGCATTTCCAAAGTTTACGATATATGGGATTTTCAACAATGTATGGATTATTGAAAAGTTGGTCTCTGTGGAATTTATATGTGAATTATTTCCAGTTAAAAATGGTGTGGGTGTCATTTACTGTCGATAAAACTATATTTTCTCCATTGCTTTACCTGTGAAAAGATTATTGTTTGGAAGTTTTTGGGTCTGCCTTGCCTCTGGATTCCTTTGGTGGTTCCTCTTTGTCTGATAAAAATGGTACCACTGTTCACAACCTTTGGATTATTTTTAGAATTTGCATGTCATTTAATTGTGTGGATTTCATGGCTATCATGCACGTGCCCTTGTATAAGCTCTGTAAATATGACTGAGGAAACTTATGGTGGTGATAGACTATTGAATATATTCCTTTGGCCAAACCCTCAAACTATTGGTCAGCTCATCTTCCCATACGTCATGATTGTTGTTGATTGGTATATTGAACCCTGTATTCAAATAACAGTGCCAGGGTGGACAACCCAGTATTAAAACAAAAGGGCATTGTTCGTGCTCTTTTATTCATGGGTTTTGTTGAGGTTTATTGTGCGATGTTAGAAATAATGCTAATCCCATTAATTTGTTTTAAATACAGTCTGACATGTAGCAATTTTGAGGTAATGACAGTGTTGCAAAAACATTGTTTAAGATATACGACTTGTTTTGTTAGCAGGCTCGAGGTGTTCTATTTTTATGTGAAAAAAGTTTATTTGTGGATGAAATATATATGCGTGGAATGAGTTTTTGCGAACCTGAATAAAAAGGAATTTTGAAGGCTTCGTTATTTGAAATCTCAGTTTGGAATTGTGTTATACACAGGGATCCCTTTTGACTCCACTTCATGAAACTATTTAGTGGTTAAAATAGTATCGATGGTAATGTTGTGGACCTCAGCCTGTCCATTCTCCTTGACTCTATTGTGCACAAGTTGTGTTATCACAGTTGAATGTTTATTGGGCAATAAATTATGAAAATATTAATGTGCAATGCAATTTCTAAATGTATGTTGAATGTTGAATTTCAATTTTGAAACAGTAAAGGGTTTGGAATTTTAATTTGGTTTTGAAGATGGAATTGTTTGGTATGGATAATGATAGAACAATAACCATTGGAGTCCCTTCCATTATACCATTTTACGCACGCTACACTCCCCTCATTATCCCACTTACACTTTTATAACCCATGTTCTATTATTACTCATTTTTTAAGGAACTCATGTTTGGAAATATAAGAAATGGATATGGAGGATTGGTGTTTTGGGAGTTGATTATATACAAATTTTGATTGTTTTTATGATTGTTTAATAGTATCCATGTATCTTTCCCCCTCCATGATATCATTTTACGTACAATACAAACCACCCATACTCCCAATGACCCCATCAACTCCATGTTCGTGTGGCAATTAATAAATGGAATTTTTATGGATGGATAGCATGTGTCTTGTAGTAAATAACGAAGCCAAATATTGATTTATTTAAGTGGAGTTTCATGTATGTGTCATTGAGAAATTTTCATGACTGATTAAATATTGCTACAGGATGAGTTTTTCAGCAGGGGCATTAATGGACGGAATAACAGAGGCAGAGGTAACTAGTAGCGAGGCCATAGAAGGCCTCAGTTTTCTATTCACTTCAATGTTAATCCACAAGAGTTAAATCAGTTGTTTCATGCTGCGTTTTTCAATTTGGTTGGCCATGGTATATTTCATCCCCAACCTGGAAGACCCCCATTTCAACCTCCTCAAAATTTTCCCATCATTCATGTTCCTTCACACGTATCAATGTATCCCAAACCCCCTGCTAATGACGGTTGGCAAGAAATTGTCCATCGACCTGTCTTTCACCATCGTGGTTGGCCCACTGTTTCATTTCCATTACCACCACAACCACTAGTTAATCCCAATGCTAAATTGCTCATGTTGTTTCGTGAGTACAGTCCTCGCATGCCAGTAAAAGATTAAAAACCGATATCCCACAACCTATGCAAGACAAAGGAAAAGAAGCAACCTCCCCCTCCAAATCATACAAATATTATTCTAAGTTTGTTTCCTCATGCCTCCACCTAAAGGATGATTTCTCCCACGTGATCAGTGCAGTACAGCCCCAAGGATCTAGTCAACCAAGGGATGTCCTAGAAAAATCAAGGGAAGACAGTAGTGAGAAGAGTCAAAATGACTCACACAACAAATATGGATAAGATGGTGAAAACAATTTTTCGTTATTTTGACCAAGTTTTGGACAACAGGTTGTTATTTAGGCATTTTTTTAGGATAATATGGATATATTATTTTTTGGGGATATGGCCATAATTTTTGTTGATATTTAATATTCGATTTAAATTTTGAACATGGGAGTCACAAAGGGTCCCACCTATTTAGTTATTATTAATTAAACCCTTATTTATATATCATTATTAATTATTTCTCCCAAACTAATTAGTTAAGTTAATTTGACTTAACTAAAGAAAGTAGTTGAACTACCTCAACTTATTGAGAAAGAATAAAGGCTCAAGGAGATGAAGAGACAAAAGGGGGGAGAGAATAGAAGGAGAACTACAGCCAAAAGGTTTTTTTCTATATTAGTGAGATATTTTCAGTTTTCATTCATTCTGATTTTACTAGAAAGATTAATCCTCTTGATGACAATGGGGTCTTATTGAAGGCAACAAGATTCAAAACTGAATCACATATTTCAGGAGCTTGTTTTAAAGGTGTTTGATTTATCTTTGGCAGTCTATGTATTCTTGTTTTTTTATGAATCAAATTTCATGACTGATAAAGAATATCTTGCAGAGTCAAGTGACAACATGTTGTGGCAAGCTGATCAAGATCATTAGTTTCAGATTAAATTTCATAATTGATAAAGAATATCTTACAGAGTCAAGTGGAAGCATGTTGTGGAAAGTTGATCCAGATCATTAGTTTCAGTTTTATTGTGTTGTCAAAGTATTTTTGTATGGATCCCATCAAAGACTTCTAAATACGAATTTGGTCCCTACCCTTGTAGGGGTTTGTAAAAGAGAAATCAGTTTTGTGTCTCGTAATGAAATAAAATCTGATTATTGTTTTTGTCTTACATATGTGTCTTCATGATATATGGTTCTTTCTTTTACTTTTATCTCCATGTTTACATTATTGTAAATTTTGTATACTCTCACATAGATTTGTTTAATTTTATTGTGCATTTCTATAAACATAAAATCATCCTTTATTCTTTGTACTTGATACTTGTGGATTAAGTGAATATTTTTTAGAATATAAACCTCGGGTGACATTCCCAACTATCTTGTCTTAGCCAGACAAGATCTGAAAATGATTGAGTAAGGTTATTTATACCTTTTCCTCAACACTCTTTTCTACCACTCTTCAAGATGTTTCCAGAATATGGTATGATAGTATCCTTGATGCTATCATCAAAACCATGGATGAACTAGAAGAGGTCTTTCTCAAAATATGGAGTGTTAAGGAAGATCCTAACATGCTATTGATATGACTCAATAATATCAAGAAATCAGAGAATGATATTGTTACAGAGTTTAACTCCAATTTTAAAAGGTTGCTCCAAAAAATACCTAAGAGTTGTCACCTGGGAGGAGATTACCTACTTTTCCTCTATATCAAGACTTTTCCAAGGAAATTTGGGTTCATTCTTAGGGACAAGGGTCCAAAGAAAATTCAAGACACATGTGAGATAGCTACAAATATTGAGGCTAATATTTACTCATCCAAGGTGGGGCCTTTCTACGCCCCAAGAACCAAGGTAGACCATAAACCCAAAGTAGTGCATAATGATGAGACCACCCAAGATATAAGTATTTCCTTGGAAAAAATCTAAGAGACTGTGGATGATATGGAAAGGAACCAAACCTTGATGATGAGTAGAATTACAAAATTGGAGAGAGCACAACAACAAGCTCCCAAACCTCCTTTTAAGGGACAACCTAAAAAGTCAATTCAAGTATGCAAGCCTCTATATGAACAAAGGTTTCATGATACTCTCACCCCCTAGAATGTTATGGATCAAACACCTTGGTGTTTTCAGTGTAAGGATGCACATTGGGAGCACAAGTGTCCAATGAATAATGGGGATCCTGATCAAGTGAACATTATGAGTCATATCCCCACTGAATAACCTCAAGTATGCCTCAATATCACACTCAAAGAACATGAAGAAGGCATGAAAGAGGCAGTCATAAGAGTTAGGATGGAAGTTATAAATAGTTTAGATAGTGATTCTAGGGATAAGCTAAAGAGGAAAGAATTACAAGTCTATACAATACAAAAGAAAGTGTGGTAAGCCCCTCCTTTTGACCCCAGGATCTCTCAAAAAAAACTTCCACCCCCACCAATAAGATTATACCCAATCCTACTTTGCCAAAAAACAACAATATCAACTTGAAATTTGACTTAGAAATCTCTTTGGTAAATATGGAGTATTAATAAAGATCCTAACATGCTATTGATACGATTCAATAATATCAAGAAATAGGAGAATGAGATTGTTACAGATTTTAATGCCAATTTTGAAAGGTTTCTCCAACAAATACCTAAGAGTTTTCACCTAGGAGGAGATTACCTCCTTTTCCTCTATATCGGGGATTTTCCAGGGAAATTTGGGTTCATACTTAGGGACAAGGGTCCAAAGACGATCCAAGAATCCCATGAGATAGATGCAAAGATTGAGGCTAATATTTCCTCATCCAAGGTGGGACCTTTCTATGCCATAAGTACCAAGGTAGACCTTAAACCAAAAGTAGTGCACAGTGATGAGACCACCTAAGATATAAGTACTTCCTTGGAAAAACTCCAAGATACTATGAATGGTATGGAAAGGAACCAAACCTTGATTATGAATAAAATTATAAACTTGGAGAGAGCTTAAAAAAAATCTCACAAACCTCCTTTTAAGGGACAACCTCAAAATTCAGGTCAAGTATACAAGCCTCGATATGAACAAATTGTTGGACACACTGATCACACTGAGAGGGGGGGTGAATCAATGTAGGTATCTTTTTGCTTCCTTTCACAAAACTCCTTAGTTAGAAATCACAACTTATTACTATCAATTTATAACCAATTGTATATAAACATATATCAGCAACAGATATCATCAATAATCCATCACCACAAGGAACACAAAGAACACAAGATGTATGTACAATTTTTCTTTTATTATGGACTACAATCCTTGGGGTTTTATCAACAACAACTGAATAGAGTAACAACTCCACAAGAGCACCAGCTCTGCAATGCAAGACTCAGCTTACAAAACTCAACACCAACTGAGAAGAGGATTCAATCCTTAACAGATACCAATCTGTCAATAGGTACGTGACCTATCATTAGTGCAACACGTGTATTTATGCACCCTACCAATAGTGCAGCTCGCGTATGTACGTGGTCTGACTCACAACAGACTGTGTATGCCTCCTTAAGAAATAGGGTTTTCTCTCTCCATGAAAACTCAAATCTTTTGCATCCTCTGTCACATCCACTTATGTCCTTCACTATCCAATCTGTACCATAACCAATCACAACACATCTATGTTGTCCAACAACTTACTCATGCTCCTCAACCATAAAATATGAATGTTACTTAATCATGTATAAGTAACCAGTATACTATGGAAACCATATCAGTACTGAAACATAAGAGTGATGCTCACTCAATCAATCAACCAAAATAAACCATATCACAACAACCATGCCAAGAATTCCTTAAGAATTCACCATACCATAAGAAAACGTATCCATAAAAACAATCATGTAAACATACCAGAACTTCTATGGAAGATCTAAGCCCATAGAATGCATATCTGGAACCTACTTCAGACTTTAGGAACCTGGCACTAGCTCTCGCTCAAGTCTTCATGACTTTCTCCAACTGTAAACGCTCTAACCTCCTTCATCCCATAGGTGTACGCGCTCTGGCTCACTGCAACCCGCATATGTACGTGCTCTAGATCATTGTATCCCGCGTACTCCTTCAGAAACTAGGGTTTTTGAACTTTTGAAACTTTCATCATCAAGATATCAGACTTGCGGAAACTTTGATGTGTCCATGAGAACTTGCAATTAATCTTTCACTCATAATAGATCTTCAATATACTCAAGAAATATATTTTTACAAGAGACCCTTGCCTCTTATTTATACTCTCCATGTAGCTTCCTTAGAAGCATCCACTTAGCCAGTTTGTCCACATATCCACTTTATCCACATAACCACTTTGTCCACATAGCCACCTTTATCCAAGTAGACCATAATTAAGCTTGGGTTCTCTAACCATACTTCTAGGATAACTCAACTGCAAAGTGTCTTCCCGTGAGGGATTTCACCATAAGGGTACCACTTTGGAGTTCATCCATTTGTACTTCCTATCAACTATGTCAAGACAATAATGAGTCATCTTTACATCAATCCAACTAGAATAACCCATGACAACACATCAATGTGGCATTGTCCTTTTGTCATTGATTTCCTGCATGACCACATGATCCAACGATCAATACATTAATGCATCAATCCATATATGCATCATATATCAATGAAAACACACCGATCTATCTTCATCTATGCATCAACCCATCTATGAATCATATATCAATGACAACACATTGATCCATCTTCATCTATGGATGACATCATCTATGAATCATATATCAATGGAAACACATTGATGCATCTTCATCTATGCATGACATCGTCTATGCATCATATATCAATGACTTCAATTGACATCAATCCATTGACAACAATGACAATGCATACTACATCAATATACTATGACAAGACATTGTTCCTTTGACATCAATAACAACATGATCCAATAATCTCCCCCTTTGGCATTGAAGGAAATATCAACATTGATTTCAACACCAATCATTGATGGAAACATGTAGACATGGAATTTCTCTTCATCAATAGTCATCTCAATCACATCAATGTGACTATCTCTCCCCCTTTGACATCAATGACAAAGGGTATTTCTCTCCTTGAGATTGCTCCCCCTTCCTGGATGCCTTTATCTTCCTCTGAATAATATCTCCCCTTTTGAACAAGGGATATCACTCTAATGTAATGTTGAATACATATCGCTCATGCTCCCCCTATGACCATCACTCCCCCTAGAACCATGCCTTTGTGCTCTTTCTCCAATTATTTACCTTTGCATCTGATAAATCTCTCTTCCTGGAATCATAGGAAGAATAATGACTCCCCCTATGGGTATGTCTCCCCTATCTTCTCTGCAATATGAACAATATGCTTCTGCTACAAATGATTCAAGAATGATCCTCTTTTTCTATGACAATCCTTGGACCTGTCCATGCATCAAACTTGTGACATACCATACATCATGAAGTAATAGAGAATCATGAACAAAACATCAACCAAGTACATATTGTTCCATATTGTGTGTCAACCATGCACAATCACCCATGTACATCAATACCATACAATATACCATAAGATATCCTCAATGGTGTGTATGCCAATAACATGTGCCAATTGTGTATCATCCATATGCTTCTACCAATATGCCACCCATGTGTTGTGGGTAGGAAATCCCTCCTATGGACTAGCACTAAGAGTTTTATCATGCATGCAGAAATGACCTAAAGATTCTTACTTTTTACCATCATCCCATGCCTACACCCCCATTACTCATATGTAAATACAAGGCTCAAGAGATTAAGTTGACGTACCTTATTTTTCGTGTTTTGATGTCAATCCCTTTTCGCGCTTGGTCATTCTTTGACTGCAACTCTCCTCCCAATGTTGACCTGCATTCACTAAAGACAAACAAAGAACTCCACATGCATTTGATTTATGAACTAATAGGTTAGAGATTTAATCAATCATACAATCAATATTCCAATAATGACAATCTCATATGGAGGGACAGGAAAAGAAATTATTTTATTAACTTCACAACGATACCTTACAATGATAAAGTCGGCCGCTGCTCCTCGATCCTAGTCCTGGGATCTTCTTCCACTATCTTCCAACTGATTTTCTCTATACCTCTCTTTGCACAAGGATCTCTAAAGGTTGGGACAAAGGGAATGCTTAATCGGGTATAGCTTCTTTACTATGATTCTCCTCCTTTCAAATGGGACCCCTAACCCTTCTTTTATAGGCTAGAAGAAGCTAAGTATTTGGTCGAGTGACCGACCATGCATGGCCGAAAGGTTTAGTTAACTTACCCAAAGCTGTGTGTTCCATCAACAACTTTCCTTTTTCCGTGCTTTTGTAGGTACACGCAGGTTTTCTTGGGTCAAATGGCATGTACACACGTGTAGTAATGGAGCAGGGTGCGTGGGCCTTTATAAAAGGGGTTTTTAAGAAGAATTTTTCAGCAGTGTTTTGGCAAAGAAGGAATCTGAGAAGGCCCAATGCCAAGTAAGCATGTCTGGTGCAAATTAGGGTTATAACACCATGTTCCTCAAACAAGTGTCGTATCACTCATGATATGCCTCTTCCATGAATCAAGTGCCATAACCATGTATCTCAATTAATCAAATGTCTCGACTATATCATCCCATACATTATGTGCCAAAGTATATGCTAAACAAGTAATACCAATGATGTACTTTAGCCAAGTACTATCACCCACAAATATATACCATTTATGAGTGCATCAACATTGCACTAAACATGTATCACCACCTTTACCAAGAAATTTCATCAACCATGCACCAAACCTCAACAAGATGAACTACAATCAAGATGTGATCTCATACATGTATGCCATACCAACCATAAACCATGTGCCAATCATACTACTAGCAGGTGCCTCTAACAATGTACCAAATATGTATCAATCACGCATCAACCATAGATCAAGATATGACTCATCAACGATGTACAACATAACCACATCATAACCTACATGTCCCAATATGTAGCTCAACCACATGCCAAATGCATGCACCAAGATATCCAAAAAATATGCCTCTAAAAATACATCATAATATATATCAATGGAACACAAATATGTACTAGCCATGTACCCCAACAGATCTTCCTTAACCACCATTCACTACAACAAATACTAAGCATCCAAAAATACATGTACTAGAAGTGTGCCTCAATAGATCAATGACATTTCTAGCTATCATCATCATGATATATCTCATAACCAAAGTGCCATAACTTCATTGTGACAACCAACATTGTTCCTCAAAAAACAAATCCTCAATCCATACTCTAGAGTTAGTATAATGAATCAAGGATAGAATTTCAACACTCAACCATATGTCATCACCAAACATACATCAATTATGTATGTTGTTATAACCCTATATTTCATAGTATCACCTGGTGATTGAAATTTCTTCCTCCAGTCATTTTATGTTGGAAATAATATTTCATTCAGCAAATGGTTTCCCAAAAGAAAAAGGAAAGAAAACATATGCAGGGTTTGCATTTCAAAATACGCCCTAAGTTGATAAAATTTGGTTAGTTTAGCATAGGAAAATAAAATTATAGTGTAAAGTGGAAGAACGTAAGCTTGGCGCATATTTTTATCCTAAGTTTGGAAGCGGACAAGAATTTTTGTCTTGTAGTGCCTAAACCCTGCACAAGTCTCCATTGGAGGCATCCACCTTTTTCTAGATCGATGGTCCACAACACATTTCAGACCCC
>ML802350.1:6751-47179 GCA_009831015.1 Picea engelmannii
CCCCATCAATTACCCCAACAATGGTCAAGTGGATTAGTGTAAGATCCAAGCAGTTATCTGAAATGAAAGAGATCTAATGCATACATAAGAAGGTTATAATGATCAAATATGACACATACCATGATACTTCGGACCAATTACCTCATGGAGCAAGAGCCTTTTCCGATGCAAGCCCAGGCCGGTAGTGATGGAGGCTGGTACTGCTAGCAGGACAAGTCTGGTTGAGAAGAAGAAAAGATGGGCCCTCAAGGGCCATGCTCAAGTCAATCTGCTCTCGTACTCCATGTCTAGGACCATGTGGGCCTCGAGACATGATCTCCTAGTTATCCCTAGATATCGGGGATAACAGTACTGTTTTAGATTAGAAGACAAGCTGGATAGTGCTACAAATTTCAGAGGTATGCACTTGTATATAAGTTATATTATGAGGGTGTTTGGAGGAGATGTACATTTGACAAAATGACATTTGTTCAAGCAATGACAATAGATCCAAAGGGATCATAGATCTAGTGCACTCAGAGGAAGCTCAAGAGTTGGAGGCAGCAGTGATGATGTCTTCTACAATATATGACAACTCGAAATCAAATGGAACAACATCAAGACTCTGAGTTTGCATGCCACGTTTGATATTTTATATCACTGCATCTTAAGTAAATGCTGTAACTGGGACAACGATATTTAGAGTTCTATTACTGCTGAGTACTTTTGCTATCATAATGTTTAGTAACACTTGAGTATTGTTGGTACGATGATCGTTATGTAAATGCTCAATGTTTAGAACTAATGATGCACTTATTTACAAGATGAAATTGATCTCTTGTAGGAGATGTTCTTGGTTGTTGTATTTGTCCCAGGAAGGTTATCTTGTAAATTCCACGCAGGTTGCCATGGAGATGTTCTTGTTTTTTTGTTCTTGTTCCGGGTAGGTTATTGTGGAAAAATGATTGGTCACAACACTAGAAAAGTGTTTTTGTTCTTGTTCTTGTTCTTTTTTTAGGCAGGTCACAGGTAATAGCTCTGAGAGGGAGCTATAGTGACAATTGTTCAAGTTCTTGTTTTTTGTTCTTGTTCATATTTCCTTATCATAAGAATTTTGTTCTTGTCTGCTATTTTCCCTTGTTATTGCTCTTGTTCCGAGCAGGTCACAGGTGACAACTCTAAGAGGGAACTATAGTGACGGTTGCAGGGGACAATAGATTAGATGATCTCTAGTTTGAGACATGGAGCAGACTATCCATAACAGAAGTTGTATACATGAAAGTATACATCCATGTACCGAAGCATAAGAGGACGAAGTTAGAACCTTCTGGAAAGAAGGGTACTTTTATGGGATACATAGTGTCTCATATGGAGATTGATTATGAGGAGAAGAAGGCTCTGAGGGATGACCGTACAGTTCCCTCTAGTCCAATTGTTCATCTTTCAGACTATCAGGAGGATTTAGTAGAGCCAGCATGGCCAATGGATCCACCTAGAGATGTTGCAGTGATCAGGAGGAGGCCAACATGGATTCATGACGCTTTGCAGGATGCAGTGAGGCATGCATCTCCCCGTGACACTTTAAGGGAAAGAAAACGATCTCAAAGTTTCTCATGTTACCTAAAGTCACAGTTATGAGGACGAGCAGGTGGCTCCACCAGTGGTGATGCAGGTGGCCCCACCAAGTACCAACTCAGAGGGAGCCAAAGTTCAGAGGGGGTCATCCCTCAGGATCCAGTAGGGAGGAGCAGCGTCCCAGGACAGTTCATAGGAGATTAGACTTTAGAGGAAGTCAACAAATGCAGGAGAGAGCAGATGGCTCCAGAGTTTTTATGAACTCAGAGGGAGTCAAGTTCTAGAGGGAGCATGCAAACTCAGAGAGATCTGTTCATTCAGAGGGAGTTTCCCCTCAGATTCAGGTGGGAGAGAGACATTTTCTAGGACTGACAAACATGTGTCATGAGTTGAGGAGGGTTCTAGGAGACGTGAGATCTCTTGGGAGGATACACTTGCTTTAGTAGACCTTGCTACGATGACATAGGAGGCAGCCAGTTAGGAGGATTGGGATATGATTTTTGCCTCAGTCACAGAGGGAGCAACCAATTAGGCAGACTGAACATCAGAGCCTACTTTAGTGACAGAGGGAGTTGGCCTCAAAATTCGAGGTGGAGGATCTTGGCCGGATGTACTATTTCTTCGGATTAGAGGTGTGATATAAATCAAACGAGATCTTCCTCATTCAAGGGATACTGATGAGATTCGATATGATGGAATTCAAGTCCATGGTTACACCTATGGATACAAATCTGAAGAGGTTGAGTGATTCTACTTCAGATTCAGATTTGGTGGATCCCACGATGTACATGTAGTTGATTGGATCCTTGATGTACTGGGTTAACACCAGACCAGATATTTGCTTTGCAGTGAGCACCTTGAGCCAGTTTATGGTAGAGACAAGACACTACCATTGAGTTGCAACAAAGCATGTGTTGAGAAACCTGCATGGTACAGTTGGATATGGCTCAAATATGTCTCAGGTGGTGAAGTAAGGCTGCAAAGATATACAGATTCCGATTGGGAAGGGAGTGAAATAGACTTGGGCACCTTAGGGTGCTGCTTCAACTTGGGATCAATTACGATTTTAAGAAAGCATGTATCTATAACACTCAATACAACAGAGACAGAGTATATCACAACCAATGTCGCAAGTCGTGAAGCAGTGTGGATTCAAAGCTTCTTGCAAGACTTCATACGAGATTGGTGCAGAAAGGAGCAATGAATTTCCAGTACATATCCACATATGAGTAGATTGTAGATTATCTGAGACATGATACAAAAGGGAGCAATGAAGCTCCAATATCCATAGACAAACTTGGCATGATGCAAAATATCTCCCTCACTGAGAGGGAGTATTGATGTTTTGGGAAACATTAGGCAAAGATTCTCCTCATATGACCATGTGACTTGGCTAAGGAGAATGGCCCAGGTGTAGTCTTTATCCTTTCTCATGTGACTTGACTAGGACCGACAAAGACTCGAGGTGTTGATGCTTCTCTAGACGACAGTACCAAGCTGACATTTTCCTCTGATGGCCATGCTGACTTGGCTAAGGAAAATGGCAGACATTCTCCTCTGATGGCCATGCTGACTTGGCTAAGGAGAATGGTACATTCTTCTCCGATGGCCATGCTGACTTGGCTAAGAAGAATGGTCCAGGAGTAGTCTTTATCCTTGATCATGTGACTTGATCAAGGACCGATGAAGACTCGAGGTACATATGTATCGGACATACATTCTCCTTCGATGACCATGTTGACTTGGCTAAGGAGAATGGTCCAGGGCGTTGATGTTCTCAATGTATTAGCATCAGGCCTACAATCTCCTTCGATGGCCATGCTGACTTGGCTAAGGAGAGTGGCCCAGGATGTTGATGTTCTCCTTGTATTAGCATCATGAATTCTTCTTCGATGGCCATGCTGACTTGGATAAGAAGAATGACCCAAGTGTGATCTCTATCCTTGATCATGTGACTTGACAAGGATCGTTGGAGACTCGAGGTGCTATGTGGGAGAAGCATACATCAACTAGGTGATATGTGGGAGAAGTATACGATAACTCGATGCATGCTAGAGAAGATTACATCAACCCAACTCAAGAAAAACCTTTCTGTGACAGAAGAAATCCAAGTATGGAGAATGTCTCCCTCGTTGAGAGGGAGTGTGGAAGTTTTTCAACTTTAGACAATCATTCTGCACGAGGAAGTACAAGAAGACCCATCTGACCATTAAAGAAGCCCCAAGAAGAAATTGAAGACCTAGGAAGAGAAGTCGGCCCCACCAGTAAAAGACGGAAAATAATAAAGTAAATTTGAAGACCTAGAATGAGAAGTTGGTCCCATAGGAAAATACTGGCGCCTGGATTAGTATAAATATAGGCTGGATCATTTCATTTCGACATAAAAAAAATTCGCCTTCTGCAGTGCACAATAGCCAGTTGCTTCTTGCCAGTTGCATCGTGCCAGTTGCATCTTCCGAGTTGCAGTTCTTGGTCTACTTATGTGCTATCTTGGAGAGGCTCTAGGATTGACGGATATTTCTCTTGGTTATTCTTGGTCATATTATTAAGGTGATAGCTCTTGGAGGTTCTAGACTTGTTGATGATTGCAACTATGTGAGACATTCTCCAGGACACAAACCTGAGAGACATCCCCTGAGAGGAGTGTGTGGTTCCTATCCGAGACAGATCTGGAACGTAGAGATGGCCTCCTCCTTACAAAGAGTTGAGAAGAACTCCGATGATTCTCCTGTGTAACACAATGAGAAAGGAGATCTGCAGAGTTGGACGTGCCTATCGCTGAGCACAAGGTGAACGTGTGAAATCCCAAAGCGCTGGGTGCATCGTCATGAGACATAAATGAATATGATGTATTAGCATCCTCTGAGCAGAGATTTGATGAGAAACTCCAGATGACTCTCATGTGTAATGAACTGGGAACGAAGATCTGTTGAGTAGACATGCCTATGGATGAGCACATGTGAACGTGATCCTAGTCGCTGAGCACTAATGAAGAAGTGGTTCTTCTGTGTAATGCAGTGAGCCAGAGATATGGACATTCCTATGGATGTGCCCCTAGTGGATGAACACTACTGGGTGCATAAGATCCCTTGCTATATTGTTTAAAGAGTCAGACCTGCCTGTAACCCTAATTGTAATATAAAGGGTATAAGTCGGCCCCACCTTAATGTAATTGATAATTAATGTAAAAGATAATTAATATGGTTAATATTAATTATATTATGAGAGAGAGGTCGGTCCTGTTGTGCCAATAGACACTTCTATTGACAGGTCAAGTCTAATATAAGTAAAGGTAAATTCCCCATTGAGGAATCATATCTTTTGTGTGAGTTTGGAAATTTCAGCAAGTACACCTTCTTGGGAAAAGTGCACACCTCTCTTGGGCACTAGTATTCTAGGGTTTGCAAGCACCCTCTTGTGTGCTAGGATTTCTTTGTGGTGAAGGTCTTTCTCTTGAAGAATATAGCAAAGGATTTGTATGGGTTTTCTTCCCTTGTTGAGAAGGGTTTCCCAGGATACTTCTTGTGTTCTTGTGCATGGTGTTTCTTCTTGTGATATTGGTTGCTGCAACATTATTGGTTATGGTTAAGTTGAATGATAAAAATGGAATGAACTTCATGCTTAACCTTGCGTATTGAAAAATCAACATGGTATCAGAGCATAGGTCTTGAAGAACCCATTGCACAAACATCTTTCATCCATCCTCTCTCTCTTTTGCAGAAACCATACGACCCTCCTAGGGTTCCCAGAAAATTCGTACGACCTACTCTTCTGAGGGTTTTCAACACTTGGAACTTGGACATTGGGGCTAAAAAGGACATAAGTGTGTACGAACTCCTGCAACACACCTCCAACAAGTCTCAAATTGCAATATCGAGCATTTTGACTTTTTGGCCCTAGGATTTCTAGGGTTTCGCTAATTTCTGCAGAAAATTTCAGAACTGTGTTTCTGCAACTCCTTGAAGGAGCTATTCAACTTACCAGGGATATCATATCCTTCAAAGGATTATTTTTGGCAGTCATAAGTCCAACAAAACCTAAAAATGCTAACCTAGCCTAGCCGTTAGGTTTTCTAGCCTAGTTGACAAGGGTTTGTGAAGAATCTAAAATGAGCAAAATCATGATGGGAGGCAAGCTTGATGGTTCAAGAAAACTCAGTTCTAGGAAGACAAGACCTCAAAGAAATGAAGACATCAACATCTCAGCTCTCTCAGGTATGGTCCCTACCAATGATAATACTTGGTTAATTGATAGTGGTGCCTCCAGGCACATGACCAGTCTTAGAGATCACCTAACACATTTCATTGAGAAAGAGACACATCTACATGTTGTTCTTGGAGATGATGCCAGATATAATGTGAGAGGAGTTGAAACTTCTACCTTCCAACTAGATTCAGATATGGAACTTCAATTAAAGGAAGTACTATATGTACCCGGAATGAAGAGGAATCTTGTCTCTATTTCTGTCTTGGAAGACAAAGGATACAAGATTAAATTCTCAGAAGGAAGAGTTCTTTCATGGCACAAAGACTCTCATATAAGTTCTGCCAAGGTAATTGGTGTCCGAGAAAACAACTTGTATAGATTAACCATCAAACCAGTCCAAGCCTTTCTACATGACACTATCAGCTAGAGTGAGCTATGGCATAAAATACTTTCTCACATTCATTATAGAGCTCTTCCAACTCTAGGGAAAATGGTAACAGGTCTACCAGAAATACAGATTCAACATAAAGGTGTTTGCAAAGGTTGTTCCCTTGGAAAAAATGTTAAAGGATCCTTCTCAAGCAGTGACAATAAATCCAAGGAAATATTGGACCCGATACATTCAGATGTTTGTGGGCCAATGACTGTTGCATCTCTGAATGGGTACCTATACTATGTACTCTTCATAGACGATCACTCTCGGAAAACTTGGATTTACTTTCTGAAGAACAAGGATGGAGTCCTTGCAAAATTTCAAGAATTCAAAGCTTGGGTTGAGAACTAGACCGGAAGAAAAATCAAGATATTAAGATCAGATAATGGAGGAGAATACACCTCAAAAGAATTGAACAGTTTTTGTATTGAAGCAGGGATCAAGAGGGAGTTCACAATTCCTTACAACCCTCAACAAAATGGGGTTGCTGAAAGGAAAAACAGAACTATCATTGAGGCAACCAAAGCAATGATACATGATCAGAGTCTACCTATGACTCTATGGGCATAAGCATGTATGACATCAGTATATGTTCAAAACATAATTCCTCATCACATCCTGAACAACATTACTCCAGAAGAAGCCTTCACTGGAGTGAAGCCTGAGATTGGACACTTCAAAATATTTGGATGTCTAGTATGTTTTCATGTACCCAAAGAAAAGAGATCCAAACTAGAACCTTCAGGAAGAAAGGGAACATTTGTAGGATACAATGAATCTTCAAAAGCATATCGAATCTACATCCCTGGTCAGAGACAAATTGAAGTAAGCAGAGATGTTACTTTTGAAGAAGAAGTAGCCTTCTAGAAATCCAGAGAAGCTCAGATGGAAATTGACAGTGAGACAATGCCTTCTCCCCCTTTAGCAGTTCAGATGGAGAAAAACATTATTCCAGTTTATCCAGTTGTTCCAGCCGATCCAGTTGCTCCAAGCAACATACCCAAAGATATTACCGTTGGACATAAAAGGCCTGCTTAGGCCCGACAAACTCTACAAGAAACAGAAGGGCATAACGCCCCACAAGGAACAACTATAGAAAGAAAGAGACCAAAGAGATTCTCAAGCTACCTTTCATCCATGACCCACATTATTGACTCAGAGCCATCTTGTCATGGAGAAGCTTCAGGTGAACAAGTATGGAAAGATGCCACGATTGAAGAATACCCATCTATATTGAAAAATGATGTATGGGATGTTGTTCCAGGACCAGAGGGAAAGTCTATAGTGACTTCCAAATGGATTTATAAAATCAAGCATGCAGTTGATGGAAACATCAAAAAATACAAAGAAATATTTGTGGCTAGAGGGTTCTCACAAGTAGAGGGAGTTGACTATGATGAGACATTTTCTCTAGTAGCTCGATACACCTCCATCCATTCTATCATTGCACTAGTTGCTTCCATGAGTTGGAAGCTACATCAGATGCATGCAAAGACAACATTTATCAATGGTGAAATTGAGGAAGAAGTTTATATCGAGAAACCAAAAGGATTCATTTTACACAACGAAAGATCTCATGTATGCAGGTTAAAGAAAGCCCTATATGGTCTAAAACAAGCACCACGTGCTTGGTACGAGAAAATGGATGGATTTATGATGAGCTTGGGCTTCAACAAAAGTGTTGCTGATCCAAACTTATATTATCACATTGATGGCAATGAGTGTTTGATTTTGGTCCTATATGTGGACGATATTTTCCTCACCGGTTCAGAAAGACTCATTTCCGAATGCAAATGAGCATTGAATTCCAAATTTGAAATGAAGGACTTGGGGATGATGCATTACTTCTTGGGACTAGAAGTATGGAAAAATACAGGTGAGATTTTCCTGAGTCAAGGAATTTAAATATACTGTGGAGATACTGAAAAAGTTTGGCATGAACGAATGTAAATCCATGCCCACTCCAATGGTAATGGATTTAAAGAAGATGAGTAATACTGATTCAGGAGATGTAGATCCACACTTATACCGACAGTTGATTGGATCATTGATGTATCTGGTTAACACCAGACCAAACATTTTCTATGCAGTAAATGTGCTTAGCCAGTTCATGAGCCAACTGAGACAGACACACTGGATAGCTGCAAAACATGTATTGATATACTTACAAGGAACAATTGGTTATGGCCTAAGATATGCCTCTAGTGTAGACTTGAGCCTACATGGATATGCCGATGCAGATTGGGCCGGAAGCGCAATGGATAGAAAAAGCACCTCTGGTTGTTGCTTCACTTTAGGGTCTGCCATGGTTTCCTGGTGTAGCAGAAAACAAATCTCTGTGGCATCAAGCACCACAGAGGTAGAGTACATTGCATTGAGTGTAGCTGTCCGCGAAGTAGTGTGGCTTCATAAACTTCTGTCTAACTTGTTCGATCATGAGATGGATCCTACTACTATTCATTGTGATAACTAGAGCTATGTAAAGCTCTCTGAGAACCCTGTGTTTCATGACAGATCGAAACACATTGAGATAAAGTATCACTATATTAGAGACATGGTGCAGAGAAATACAATACACGTGAAGTATCTTCCTACTCATGAACATATAACTGATATCTTCACCAAACCACTTGCCAAGACAAAGTTCGAGTATTTCCATGAGAGAATTGGCCTGGTGGAAAATGCCTCCCTAGTTGAGAGGGAGTGTTGATGATTGCAGCTATGTGAGGCATTCTCCAGGACACAAACCTGAGAGAGAGCCTCTAAGAGGGGTGTGTGGTTCCTATCTAAGCCAGAGATGGAACGTAGAGATGGCCTCCTCCTTAGAGAGAGTTGAGAAGAACTCCAGATGATTCTCTCGTGTAACGCAGATGATTCTGCAGAGTTGGACGTGCCTATGGCTGAGCACAAGGTGAATGTGTGAAATCCCAAAGTACTGGGTGCATCGTCATGAGAAAGAAATGAAGGCGATGTATTAGCCTCCTCTGAGCAGAGAGTTGATGAGAAACTTCAGATGACTCTCCTGTGTAATGCAGTGGGAAAGAAGATCTGTTGAGTGGACGTGCCTGTGGACGATCACAAGTGAACGTGATCCTAGTGGATGAGCACTAGTGAAGAAGTGTTTCTTCTATGTAATGTAGTGAACCAAAGATATGGACATCCCTATGGATGTGCCCCTAGTGGATGAGCACTAGTGGGTGTATAAGATCCCTTGCTATATTGTTGAAAGAGTCAGACCTGCCTATAACCTTAATTGTCATATAAAGGGTACATGTTGGCCCCACCTTAATGTAATTGATAATTAATATAAAAGATAATTAATCTGGTTAATATTAATTATATTATGAGAGAGAGGTCGGCCCTGTTGTGCCAATAGACACTTCTATTGACAAGTCAAGTCTAATATAAGTAAAGGTAAATTCCCCATTGAGGAATCATATCTTTTGTGTGAGTTTGGAAATTTCATCAAGTACACCTTCTTGGGAAAAGTGCACACCTCTCTTGGGCGCTAGTCTTCTAGGGTTTGCAAGCACCCTCTTGTGTGCTAGGTTTTCTTGGTGGTGAAGGTCTTTCTCTTGAAGAATATAACAAAGGATTTGGTTGGGTTTTCTTCCCTTGTTGAGAAGGGTTTCCTAGGATACTTCTTGTGTTCTTGTGCATGGTGTTTCTTCTTGTGATCTTGGTTGCTGCAACATTATTGGTTACGGTTAAGTTAAATGCTAAAAATGGAATGAACTTCATGCTTAACCTTGCTTATTGAAAAATCAACAAGACTCGGGGAGGATTCTTCTCTGTATGGTATCCTGATCTGGTGATTGTGATGTACTGGTAATATCTTGGACTGAATTCTTATATAAGTAAGGTCGTTGGGTTTTCTCCCAAGGTTGGGTTTCCTAGGGTAAATTCTTGTGTTCTTGTGTCTACTGTGCATGGTTAATATTTCCAGGTCTTGTTATTTTCACTGCATTTCTATAGTTGAGATTTTGTGTATAGTTATTCTATGATAACTGTGGTATGAAAGTGAATCTTATTTTGAAATAATAAGGAAATAACTATCAAGATATGAGAATCATAAAATTCAACATGGATCAACGTTGCTTTCCACCTATACAATGGATCAATAGTTAATGGTTAGCCTCATTTTCAAAGTGTTCATGCCCCCAACCCCAAGTGAAGAGTTTGATAAAAATTTGCAAGAAAAACAACACTAATAGAATTCAAAACATAAGAATAACAATGACACATTCACATAGTATACACGAGATTTATCCTAGAAACCCTTAATTGGAAAAACTAGCCTAATTGAGAGCCACACCTCTCTCTATCTCATGTATTAACTTCATTCACCATCCACAATACAATATTTAGAGGTGTCACAACACCCAAAACCCTAACTTGTTATCTAGATTAGATTACAACACTAATTTCTTAACTTAATTTGTTTATAATGGGTCAAAAAACCATTGGTTGAAAAAGGACAAAATGGACCAAAATGGACCCCCTTTGCACTAGGATGATACTAAGTCTAATTGCAAAGAGTACAACACATGTCCAACATTCTCCCACTTGTATTCTTTGTAAAAAGGGGGTTGGGTGCAAGACATTTATAATTAGCAGCTAATGGTAGCCATGCCATTTATTCTCTACACCAAGATAATTTCTCAGTACTGACATAATTTGTCAACGAGTTTGTAACATTCTTCAAGGTATCAATCTTCTCCAACAACACTTTATTGTTTTCAACCATGTTTCCAACAAAATGGTTATGTAAATCAATATGCTTTCTCTTGGAATGATATGCAGGGTTCTTTGCTAGAAAAATTGCACTCGAGCTATCACAACTTATCCTCACTGCCCTTTGAACAAAACCAATATTTGAATACTATCTTCACAACCATACGAATTCCATACTTCAATGAGTGGTTTCCATGTACTTGGATTTTGCAATTGACAATGCAACTATAGCTTGCCTATTACTCCCATTGATTTCTCCACCAAATAGTCTAAAGACATAACCACTTGTACATCCATTGTAGTCAATATCTCTAGCGTAGTTTGCATCAACAAATCCCTGTATATCTTTCTCTGTGAGGGCCAGGTCTTCCTTGGTAGCATATTACATAATCTGAAGAGCCGCATAGAGATTTGAAGACCTTCTTTATAGCTATCCAATGTTCCTTCCTTGGGTCTAACATATTCTTGCTTAAAATTCCCAGTACATGGGCAATGTCTAGTTTAGTATAGACCATAGCATACATCATACTTCCAAGAACACTTTCATAGGAAACATGACACACGTCTACTTCTTGTGTCTTGGGACATTGATCTACACATAATTTTACACCTATGGGAATATGAACCTAGATCAATTTACATTCCCACATATTAAATCTATGCGATATTGTCTCAACATATTTTCTTTGATCTAACCAAAGTTTCCCATTTTCTCGATAAATTTTAATTTCCATTTCCCAAAGTAAAACTTGTAGCACCAAGATTTTTCATATGAATTTCAGAAAACAACTAAGCTTTGACCCTCTTGATGATTTTCTTATTGTTTCCAATCAACAACATATCATCAACATACAAGGCCACATAAATAAAATGACCACCAATCAACGTATAATTACACAATGATCCACGTTGCTTCTCGAGAAATTGAGTCCCAATATATAAGTATCAAACTTTTGATACCACATTTTTGGAGATTGTTTTAGTTCATATAGAGACATCTTCAACTTGCAAAGCAATATGTTCTTTCCCTTAATTGAAAAACCCTGTTGCCGATTCATGTAGATTTCTTCTTCAAGATCTCCTTGTAGAAATGCTATCTTCACATCTATATGCTCTACTTCAAGGTAAAATCCAACAACGATAGACACAATAAATCTAATAGAAGTTAATTTAGCAATAGGAGAAACACATCTTACCAAAATCTATTTCTTCCACCTTGGAATATCCCTTTGTTACTAGACAAGCTTTGTACTTCTCTACTTTACCTTATGCATTCAATTTCTTCTTAAACACCCATATGCTACCAATAGGTTCTCTTCCAGCAGATAAATCAAGTAGATCCCAAGCCTCATTTTTATCTAAAGTATCCATTTCTTCAACCATGGTTTTCTTTTAGAGTTTACTGTCCTCTGAATCCACTGCCTCCCTAATAGTTCTAGGATCATCATTAATAATAGATAGAACAAAACCATAATGAAAATCACGTGGGGTATACCTAAAAGGTTTCCTTCATTCCCAAATTGAGATTCTTCCTCTTTTGGTTCAACTTTTTCTGTTTAGTTAGATTCTTCACCCTCCTACTCAAACTCTATTGTCTTTGGTTCTTCTCTTGGTTGGAATTCCTATTTGGGAACAATTTTAACATCTTTAAATATTACATCCCAACTGCAAATAGTATTTTTTGTCAGTGGTTTCTAAAGTTTATAACATTTTATACCATTTTTATAACCAATAAAGGCACAATTTTTAGCTTTATTATTGCATTGAGAAGCGCTCTACAACCCAGTATAGGGGAGATGTTGAGGCATTAGATGAAGCGTTAGTGTGATCCGACTCAATTAAAAATCCGACTCAATTAATAATAATAATAATAATTATTATTATTATTTAGTATTTACTATTACTATTTACTTTAGTATATTTACTATTACTTTAGTATTTAGTATTTATTATTACTATTACTATTTATTATTTAGAGCAATAGGAGCATTCATTTAAGTGATAATAATATGAAAAACAATTTAGTGCATTAATTAATTAATTGAAGAAATGATACAAAGAAAATTAACAAAATGATAAATGATTTAGAGTAATTAGTTGCATTGATTTAATGCAAAAAATGCATTGATTTAAGTGATACAGTAAAAAATGTTTTAGCATAATCAAGTAGTTGTATTCATTTTAACAATGATATAACATAAAACAATTGTGTGCATTGATTTCACTGATAATGATATAACATAAAACAATAGGGTGCATTGATTTGAGTAATAATACTATGAAAAATTATTCATAATTGAATAAATAAAGCGAAGAAAATTAATCCTCTATGTTGATGTCAACCGTGAGATACAACAAATCGTCAAGTGAAATGGTAGATATTATAAGTTGAAGTCAAGCACTTTGTTTGGTTATGCGTGATTTATCTATTAGTATTTTCACATTAAAACAATTATAATATTAAGATATTTAAAATGTGAAAAATGTGTTCAACCCGGAAAACAGAAAAGCAGAAGGAGAAAAATTGAGATTCATCACTATGTAAATATTTGTAATTTATTGCATTCTTATTATTATCACATTTTTCATCATTCTACATTGTTACTTTTTATATTCAACATATTCCTCATATAACTCAATAACTATACTTTTGATTCATACTCTATATTCTCAACAAACTGATGTAACTGATCCATATTAACCCTGGATCTATCAAGTGTCGATAGAGATCAAATCTCTCGAGGTGAAAACCTTTAAACTTTCTTCAAGTTTTGCACTCTAAAAAAGGTTTTCACCTAAGATATTTGATCCCTCTCGGTGTTTGATATATGAATCTATGCTGGTTTAGCTCACTCTTATTTCCCCTTGGAACATGCACATAAGCATCACAACAAAAAACTTTGATACGTTTAAGAGAGGGTTTCTTACAAGTGCATGCCTCATGCAGAGTTTTGCCAACCTACATTGATTTAGGTGATTGATTTACCAAGTAACATGTAGTATCCACTATCTGTGCTCATAATTCATGTGATAACCCTACACCATGGAGCATACTTCTTGCATATTTCATTAGCATAATGTTCACTCTTTTTGCAAAGATTCATTCCATTAAGGTGTGTATGGAATATTATTTTTCCTTGCTATTCCCCACTTCTTATAGAATTTCTCGAACTCATTCCTGCAAAACTCTCCACCATTACTTGTCCTCAACACCTTTATTTTCTTCTTTGTCGGGTTCTCTATAAGATCCTTAAACTCTTTAAATTTACAAAACCCTCATATTTCTTTCGGAGGAAATAGATCCATGTGTTCCTCGAGAAATCATCTATGAATGAAACATAGTACACCGATTTATTTAGTAATGGAACTTGCACAGGTCCAAACACATCACTGTGTATCAAGTCCAAGACTCAGTTTTCTCTTGTAGCACTAGATGAGAATTTTACCCAATTTTGTTTATCATATATACAATGTTCACAAAGTTCGAAATCTAATGAGTAATCATAGATACTTTCAACCATACCTTTACCATGTAATGCTCGAAGGTTCTTCTCTCCAACATGTCCCAATGTTTGATGCCATAACACTGTCTTCTCTGTAGGTCCCGTCTTCTTCATTTCTATCCTCAGAAACAACAAAACTATTACACCCATAATTAATAGTGATTCCCAACATCATGTATATAGTTCCAATTCAAATTCCCCTCAACAACATCATTGCTCGTTCAACCATCTTACATGTTTCCTTTATAAAAACAATATGCACACTTGCGTCACTCATCTTACTCACATATCTAAGGTTTCTGGCAAGATCTAGAATTGCACAACCCCAAGGAGAGTTCTAATCTTTCCATATTTGAGCAAAAGTTGACCCTTCCACGTCCTATGATTTTGGCTATCAAGTCATATCCTAAGAAAACATCACCTCCACTGTACTTTTCATGTTGACAAAATCATTCCTTGTGAGGAGTCATATGAAATGAAGCCCCCGAGTCGATCAACCATATATCATGATTTGAAAGTGTACTTGTAAATGCCAAGTAAACATCACTTCCTCCTTCCATGCAGGTTTTTATTTCTATGGAAGGGACATCATTAGATCCCTTAATTTTATTAACATTATTAGATCTACAATCTTTCTTATAATGCTCAACTTTACTACATTTCCATCATTTCCTTATAGTTTATCCTTGAGATTTAAATTACCTCTAGATTTAGAATTGGCTCCTGAATACTTATTTTTCTATCTTGGGGACAAACGTTTACATATAAAACATCTTTGGCCAAACCCTCTATGTATTTTCTTCTCATTTCCTTTGATTAAAAGGATGCAACTACACCCTCAAACTTCAATGTGGATTGAATAGTAATACCAATTTCTACAACCAAATTATCCCAAGAGTTTTGGCAAAGAACATAACAAAGTAATACACTTATCTTCTTCCTCCATCTTAATATCAACAAAGACAAGTTGACCTACCAAAGTATTAAATGAATTTAGATGCTCTCTCACAGAATCACTATCATCCATCCTAAGATGATGCAACTTATTTCAAAGAAACAACTTGTTTACCAGGGGATTTGACTGATACAAATTCCCTAACTTATCCCACAACTTCCTATGCATTTTCTTCTCTAGATACATTCAATAACATCGAATATGAGAGGCAAAGTTGAATTGTACTTCTTGCCTTGATCTTAAGCTTTTCCCAATATCTTTTTGACATAACATTAGGTTTTGTGTGTGGATTTACAATGACCCACTATTCTCTATCTACAAGAAGATATTCCATCTTTAGCTTCCATAACTTGAAGCTCTCGCCATTAAATTTCTCTATTTCTATTCTTGCACTACTCACTATTTATTTTGCAACATCTAGAACCCTAATTAGTCACTAACTTCAAAGGATTACATCGTACTCTTGGCTAAGGCATGACAAAATAAAACATGGATGTTGAAATTGAAAGAAAAGAAGAAGGGTATTGCAAATGAGAAGAGAACTGCAAGGCTTGTTGCAAATGAACAACATAATCAAGAAAGGGTTCAAATACAAAGGGGGAGGCATAAAAGAAGAGAAAAAACAACAAATTTCTAGGTAGGGAGACAAGCACCCGATGGAGTTAGAGAAGCTTCAAAAGGAGCAGAGAGGAGGGATGAGCTTCACAAGAGTACAAACAAGCTTGAAAAGAGGAAAATGTTGAAAAATTAAGTGGATCAAATGGTAGATAATATGTGATTCTTCCAAGCTCTAATAAACATTTAGATCCCAACAATAATTAGGTTGCAACACCTCCCTCCCTTCTTACTAGTTTAAGGGCCATTCTATATGTTCTTTTCCAACACCTCTAATTATTTTGGGGGTATTGAGCACAACTTAGAATTATAATTTTCCATTGCCACCATTGATGGAAGCAACAAAATATTTCAAAATCACATTCAACAAATATACTTTCTAGATAATGGATTGAATATGGTTTAATCCTTTGCATTGGTAAGTTTTAAGACAAAATATTTATAGCCTAGTAATAGGATAAATTCCATAGGAGTGCAATATGACCTCCCTTAGGTTCATGGCATAAAAAATCTATCCTAAATCCAGTTGAAAACACATAAGGAATGGAAAGAGCATTGCGAAAATTCACAAACAAGTGTTTAGTTTTACCTCAGTAAATTGAATATTCAATATACCCAAGAAACATAGCATAAATTTATAATTTCATATCTCATTCAAATCCCATTCAACAAATACGCTTCATAGAGAATGGATTGCATATAGTTTATCCCCCGAGCTAGGGGTTTTACAACAAAACAATTTTATCCTAGCAATATGATAAATTCAATAAGAGTGCAAAATGACCTACCTTACTTCCAAGGCACAAAAAATCTACCCCAAATCTAGTTGAAAATGGAACAAGGAATGGAAGGAACATTTCCAAAACTCACAAACAAAAAAAATGATTTTTACCATAATAAATTGAATATTCAATATACCTAGGAAATATAACATAAATTTACAACTTCTTATCCCATCCAACAAATATACTTTGTAGGGAATGGATGAAAATGGTTGAACCCCTACGACGGTAAGTTTTAAGACAAAATATTTATATCCTAGCAATAGGATAAATTTAACAAGAGTGCAAGRTGACCTACCATAGGTCTAAGGAATAAAACATCTACCCCAAACCTAATTGAAAACATAAGGAATGGAAGGACCRTTTCCAAAACTCATGAACACAAGTTTTGATTTTACTATAATAAATTGAATATATAATATACCYAGGAAACAAAACATAACTTTACGACTTCATATCTAGAATGCAATAAACAAGGACAACAATATGTTCTTGAATCCAAACCAAAATCACAGAGGACGAGCCCAACCATAGAGGAAATTATTTTTGCAGGGACTATATGATTTACTATGAACTAAATATATGAGTACATGTAGAGTTAACTCCAAGTTACAGAACCCATGTTTCCCTATTTAGAATACCACAAAAACATAGAGTTTCCCAATTTAGAATACCATGAAAAGATAGAGTTTCCCAATTTAGAATACCATGAAAAGATATAGTTTCCCCAAAGATGCTTACAATTACCTAAAACCCTACAACATAGTCAGACATAGATAAATGATAAAATCGGAAGGAGGATACGCCCCCCTGCAATCCCCCTGCTAAGGGGGGGCTAATGCCCCCCTATGACCCCCCCGCGTGCCCGACACAATGCAGACACTAAGACTAGTCGTGCAAAGAATATAACACATACCCAACAATGAGTAATCCAAGGAAGAAATCACTACATAGTGAATGGGTGCAATGCATGCAAGTTTCACTATCACACATGAGTAGGTAGTGGTGCACACACCAAAACAACAATTTAATGAATGACCTTAGAAAATTGATTCAAACCTCAAGCAAATTTCCACTTTTTAATGCCATGAAAACAACTCACACTTATGGTTGGCATAATTGACATCCCTCTCATCTATTGTCATACAACTGAATATGCATTTTGGTTGGGTAATTGACATCCATTCTTAAGGATGTCCCTCCCCTATCTTTATTTCTTTATGTGCTCTTCATAAAACTTATGATTTGCTCGTTTTGTTAGGATTTCATATTTATAGTACACCTATTTATTAATGCTATAGATTATTTTTTCACTTTTGGTATCAATATTATCACTCTAGTAAGGACACAACCATGTGATTAGTAGCAAGGATGTATGTCTCAATTAACACTTGCACATTTGAAATATTAAGCACCAAACAAAAAGGTAACGGTGAACTATTGTTACAAATGAAATAGATATTTTCGTTGGTAAAGGTAATGGACTTAATAAATTGGAATAATCAATCATAATTTTTTTTTTCAAAGCAGGAAAAAGTCTACAATACTGGGGGCTACCAACCTAGCCTCCATTGATACAATCTCAAGATCCTAATGTGTAGGTGCATCATTGTGTATAGAAAAAAATTGGCTACTTGAAATAACCGGCTAGTGGTCCATAATGGGGCATACTTCCACTCTTACCAGATGCCTATGGGTCTTTGGTCGTTAACCTATTTAGTTATGTTTGAAGAAGATGAGCTCTTAGCCAATCAGAAGTAGTTTAAGGTTATACTCTAGGACCAAAAGGCAGTTTTAGTCTGTCACGCATATCTAGAGGATAGTCAGTATCCCATGTAGGTAGTCTCTAAGGATACCTATAGAGGTGTCATGTTCTATCTATAACATACCTAGTACTAGACACATACATGAATCCAAGATACTATAGCTTAGTTACAATTTCTTCATGTGCAGGAGAGACCATAAACATTTATCGATCATTATTATGTTTTTTTGAAATAAAATGATCCCTTTATACTTTATTAAAATGGATGTAATAAATTGGAATGATCAACCATAAACAATTTTTTTTCCAAAGTAGGAAAATGGATGCAATACCAGGGACTACTAGCCTAGCCTTTGTAGATACAATATCAATACCCTAATGTGCAACTACATCATTGTGTGTAGACAAAAAATGGCACCTGAAATAACCTGCTAGTGGTCCATAAGGGGGCATACTTCCACTCTTGCCAAATTCCTCTGGGTCTCTAGACATTAACCTATTTACTTACGTTTGAAGAAGACAAGCTCTTATCCAATTAGAAGCAGTATAAGGTCATACTCTAGGACCAAAAGGTGGTTTTAATATGTCAATGGTATCTAGAGGCTAGTTAGTATCCCATGTAGGTAATCATTGAGGCTACCTATATAGGTGTTATGTGTTATCCATAAAACACCTACTACTAGAGCCATACATGACTCCAAGATACAAGAACTTGGTTATAGTTTAACCTCATGTCTATGAGGAACCATAAACATTTATCGATCGTTATTATGTATTTAAAATAAAATGATTCGTTTATACTTGATTAAAAAGAATATGTAGATGCATTGAAAACAATCACCATGAGCCAAAACCAAGCAACTAGTTTACACCTTCTAAAGTCCAAGATCAATGGCTTTGTAGAACCAACATAAAAATAATGAGATGGCCAAGGGACAAAGAATAGAGAGCATAAACCATATATGGAGGTTAGTGGGCCACATTAAAGATAAACATTAAGATTAAAAAAGAGTGATAGATCCCATATCTAGAAGAGAATCACATTCATTGTAATATACCCGATATAAAAAGTATGCAGAACCGAAATAAAATGCTAGAAATGGCAGAATAACAACAATATAACCAGAATAATCACCACAATAACACTGAAATGATATGAGAATAGCAACAAAAATAACACTTTGATTCTGAGAGAAATGTTCACAAGCATCTTTGAGGGGGAAACCTCCAGTCAAGCAGAGCTCTATTACAATAATCTCCAAGATAGGGTTCTCATACCCTCGACTCCTATTTATACTAAATATGTCTATCAAAGAAGCATTTAGAGGAAGATCCTTCTAGAAGCAGAAGCTTCTATTAGGTCTTCTTACATTCGACTTGTTATATTTTATTGCAAGGCCTTATTAATATTGACCTTTATTACATTCGAATATATTGTTCTACCTATGTGCGGGTTAGGACCCTAACATGTCCTCCCCCTTAAAAACAACCTTGTCCTCAAGGATGGAGATGTGGAAATTGCTGTAGAATGATAGTTGGTTCCCAAGTGGCATCTGCTGGAGTTGTATCTTTCCACTGGATTAAAAATTCCTTGATGGTTCTCTGATGCAGGCGATGCTCACACTGGTCCAAAAATGCTTGTGGTTGTAGCCAAATAGAACCTTCTTCGGCTAACTCGGGAAGGTTGGTTTGAATTTGGCACTTAGTTTCGATCACATTATTTAAGAAGGAAACATGAAAAACAAGATGTAGCTTCGAATGACTGGGAAAAGCTAATTGATAGGCCACTTGTCCCACACGCTTGAGAACTGTATAAGGACCATAAAATTTGGGTGCTAGCTTCTGACAATGCTCGACCTTGAGGGGATTATGCTTGTAAGGTTTCAGGAAAAGAAACAACTGATCCCCTTCTTCAAATTGACGTTCAAAGTGACCTTGATGTGCTTGTTGCTTCATGCGATTCTATGCCACGACCAAATTCTCTTTGAGGGTACGAAGAATAGCCTCTCGAACTGTAAGTGTTTGGTCAACCGCCTGGACCTTCTAGACACCTGGTAAGTATGAGAGAAATGAAGGTGGCTTCTGTCCATATACCGCTTCAAAAGAAGTCATGCGTGTAGTTGTATGGTATGAAGTGTTGTACCACCATTCAACTAGGGGTAACCATTGAGCCCACTGATTTTGATTTTCTGAGGAAAAACACCTCAAATATGTTTCCAAACACTTGTTGACAACTTCTGTTTGACCATCAGTCTGGGGATGATAAGCTATACTGAGATGCAATTGGGTGCCTTGTAGCTTGAACAGTTCTTGCCAAAAATTTCTTGTGAAAGTGGGGCCACGATTAGAACAATAGAGTGTGGCATGCCATGGAGCTTGAAGACCTAATCCATGAAAATTTGAGCCATTGTGGATGCTGTAAACGGGTGTTGAAGAGTGCAGAAATGAGCATACTTGGAAAGGCGATCAACAACCACCATGATGACTGATTTATTTCCTGATTTGGGTAAGCCTATAATAAAATCCATAGAGATGTCCTTCCAAATAACAGGTGGGATCGGGAGTGGTTGTAGTGTGCCCAAAGATTTGATTATTTCTCCCTTGTTGCGTTGACACACATCACATTCGACCACAAAATTACGAATGTCCTGTTTCATACCATCCTAGAAAAAAAAATGTTTGACCCTGTCATAGGTTTTGGTGAACCCGGAATGCCCCGTTGTCGGTGTAGCATGAAGCTCAGAAAGTACCGTGGATTTAAGCTTTGATTGTTTACTTAAATACAAATGACCTTTGTATCGAAGCTCATCATGGAGCCAAGAGTACCCTGGGGGAGCTGGAGCACTGGACTGCAATTGTTGGATCAACTACGAACTTTTGGGATCTTGTAGCCATTCCTGGTGAACAGCTTGGAGCCAATCTGGTACAATGAAGGAAAGAGAAAAAAGGGATCCTTCATCTTCATATTTGTGGGAAAGTTCATCCGCAACCACATTTTATTTAGCTTTCTTGTAAATGATCTCATAATCATAGCCAAATAGCTTAGTTACCCATTTTTGTTTCTCCGAGGAGGAAATGCGTTGTTCCAAAAAATACTTGAGGCTTTGATGGTCTGTCTTAATTTGGAAGTGTAGCCCCAATAGGTAAGAGTGCCACAAATCAACGACATGCATGATAGCCAACATTTCCTTTTCATAGATAGATTTTCCCAGATTTATTTCAGATAGTTGCTTGCTGGTAAAGGCCAAAGGCCGACCCTCTTGCATAAGGACAACACCAATTCCTTTCCCTGAAGCATCACATTCCAAGACAAAGGTCTTTGTGAAATTAGGAAGGGCCAGGACTGGAGTGGTGCACATGGCCATCTTCAAGGTTTGAAAAGCTTGAGCAACAACTGGAGTCTAAGTGAAAGAGTTATTTTTTAGGAGAGCAGTGAGAGGTGCTGCAATCTTTCCATAATTCTTAACAAACTTGCGATAATATCCTATTAAGCCCATAAATCCATGCAAGATTTTGAGAGTCTTTGGGTGAGGCTAGTCTTGCATAGCTTCAATATTTTAAGGATCCACCCTGACACCATCCTTGCCAACCAGATGACCCAAGTACTCTACTTCTGAGGCACCAAAAGCACATTTAGACTGTTTCAGGAAAATTTGGTGTTGAGAGAATAGATGGAGAACTAGATACACATGAGCAATATGTTCTGTCCAGGTCTTGCTATAGATGAGGATATCATCAAATAAAACTAAGACAAAATGACGGAGAAAAGGATGAAAGACTTGATTCATGAGGCTTTGGAAGGTGGAGGGGGCATTACACAAGCCAAAGGGCATGACCAAAAACTCATAGTGGCCCTCATGAGTTCTAAAGGCAATCTTGGGAATGTCTAGCTCTTTCATATGTATCTAGTGGTAGCCCAAATGAAGATCAAGTTTAGTAAATAATTGGGCGCCACTCAGTTCATCCAGGAGGTCATCAATGACAGGAATGGGAAATTTGTCTTTAATGGTAAGTTTGTTGAGGGTACGGAAGTCAGGATACATTCACCAAGAACCTTCTTTTTTCAGGACCATGACCACAGGAGAAAATTAGGGGCTCGTACGAGGGTAGATAACGCCTGCATTAAGGAGTTCCTGGACCATTTTCTCATTTTCATTTTTTTGGGAAAAGGGGTGACAATATGGACCGATATTGGGAGGAAGGCTTATGGGTACAAGGGGAATGGAATGATCATGAACACCACGTGAAGGAGGGAGTCCCTGGGGAGTGGAAAATATGACTTGATGTTTAGAAATGATGGATTGGAGGTCTTGCGGCACCGAGGGTGTTTCTTTTGCTTGGATGGCATGGAGTTGAGCAATAACACCAGAATGACCCTTTTTGAGCATCTTTTTCATGCGATGGGAACTAATAATTTCAGGTGACATGAGGATGATGCCTTGGAACTTATATTGGTGGCCTTCCTGGTCAAATTGCATGGTTAATTCTTTAAAGTCCATGAGAATGGGAACCAAAGTCTTTAGCCAGTCCGCACCCAACAAAATGTCACACCCGCCCATGTCTATAGAAAACATATGAGATTTCAGGTGGTAGTCACCAATTTGGAGACAGACATTTTCACAACGCTCTCCACATTTCATGGAGCCACCATTGGCAATCCTGATTTGGAAATTATTGACGACATGGATGTAGCAATGCGTTTCTTGGGCAATGTGGCGATGAATAAAATTATGGGTGATTCCACTATCAACCATAATTATGACCTTCCGATGGTTGATGTAACCGATTATTTTGAGGGTTTGGGGAGAGGAGAAGCCAGTGAGATCATTGAGGGAAATGCCCGGTTCTACTTCAGGAGGGTCTGAGGGAGGGGTTATGTTGGGGGTTTCAGGTGACTCAGACACAAGGGGAGTTTCAATATCCTCTTCCGAAATATCCCCGGAGATGGCCATAAACAACTTTTGTTCCTTATACTTGTGGCCCGAAAAATATTTGTCATCACAATTATAACAAAGGCCTTTGAGTTGGCATTCAACCATTTCAGCCCTAGTAAATTTTTGGATCTTTAATGGAGTGGAGGGAGTAATGGGATTTACTGGTTTAGGGAAAGGGATAAAGGAGGGTTTCTAGTTTTGAGAAGATACAACCTGTTGTTCTTCTTTAGCTCTTTTAGTATCCTCCACCCAACTCTGAGGCCGAGCCATGAGGACATGGGACCGAAGCTCATCCTTGAGGCCACTGATAAAACATTCTCGAAAAAAGGCATCAGACATGCCCTCTGTCCGAAAATCCAAGTGCTCAAAGGCAGCTATAAAGTCTTCCATTGTTCTTGATTGTTTCAACTTTGTCAAACGGCCCAAATGGTTGGTGTCAGTGTCAAAGCGTTCATAAAGCTCTGCCACAAAGTGTGTCCAAGCAATATACCCCTGACGAGAAGTTTTTATCCATTGCCACCATTGCCAACGTTCTTGATCTATATGGAGAACACCATACCGGAGTTTGGCCAAGTCATCTGTAATGCCGTATAAAGAGAAATAATGTTCCATTTGGGTTACCCAACTAGTGGGGTCCGAGTCATCAAATTTGGTCACATCCACCCGCATAAGGTGTAGGTCACGTTGAAAGTGATGGTTTTGAAAGTTATGGGAATGAGAGGAATGGTCACCATCAATATGTGGAGGTGAGGAAGAGGATGTTGAAATAATGTAACTGCAAATAATATTCTTATTATTATTGGATATATTATTCATTGGATCAATCCCCATTGTGGATTAATCTTGTCGGCTATTGTAATAGGACCAAATCCCCTTTTGCGGATTGGTCAAATGTTAATTATAATAGGAAGAATAAGAAGTTGGCCCCAACAGATATTAAAGCAGCCCCAAAATGTAATTAAGGTGGTTATAACCACCCAGTGGGAGAAGTCGGCCCTGCCAATGAAGAGACACTTCATACGTGCCAATCTAATATAAATAAGGAGGCTAGCGCCTCACTTAGACACACAAACAACTTGCTCATTGAGAGACAAGTTTCAGATCTGCTGCTGGAGAAGAAGGAGAGAGAGAGTGGCGCATATCTGGGAGAGGACTTTCTGTATTAGTTTAAGAGATCTCTTAGCATTGTATTGGCTATCTATATTAAGGAAGTTTTGCTAGGTTTTCTTCCTTTAGAGGGTTTCCCAGGATAAATGCTGTGTCTCTTTTGATTGTGTATTTCTCAGTGATTTTGCATTATGCTACTATTGTTATCTAATTAAATGCTAAGAACTATAATAATGGCTTAAACATTAACATGGTATGAGAGCCAAGCTAAAGGAAGCATCTTTCTCAAGAGTGAAAAACGTCACTCTTGCCGTACATGAAAATTAGGGCTTTTTTTATGGTGAAGCTTTTCAGCCCCAAAACCATCTAGAAAAGTGAGCCCTCCCCTAAGGATCACTTTGGCACTCTCAGTGCACCTTTTCAGTGGCTGGATCTCCCAGAAAGTGAAACCCTAGTTTCACAAAGTACTAGAAGTACCAAAAAACCAGTGTACCAGAAGTACCAGAAATACCAGAGGTACCAGAAGAACCAGTCCAGAAATCCGTAGATCGAATTTGGAGGAGAAAAAGTTGGATTTTCTTAGATCCAAACTCACCAGGATACTCGCCTCAACCAAGCGCACCTCATGGTAAGTTCAGATTTTGATTTTGAGCTCTTTCATTTTTTTTTTGTCATTTTCCTAGCTCCAGGTAAAGATGTCTGCAAGCGTTAAGCTTGTTGACAAGCTAGAAGGAGTGGAAACCTTCCATTCCTGGAAGTATAGGATTGGCCTCATTCTTGAAGATAATGACCTAGCAATATTCGTCAAAGAATAAGTACCAAAACCCGCCGATGCTGCAGAAAAGGCAAAGCATCAAAAGGACACAATCAGGGCCAAAAGAATCATTGCAGATTCAATCAAAGACCACTTGATTCCTTATGTGTCATCTAAGAAGACTTTGAAATAAATGTTTGATGCCTTGACCAGACTATAAGAAGGAAAGAACATAAACCGGAAGATGAATCTAAGAACTCAACTGAAGAATACGAGGATGCAGAAAGGAGAAATGATTCAGGAATACTTCTCTAGAATCTCAGAATTCAAAGAACAGCTAGAAGCTATTGGAGATACCATAGACGAAGATGAACTCATAATGACGGCCCTAAATGGTCTCACAAGACCTTGGGATGCATTCATCCAAACGATATGTGCCAGAATGGAGAAACTTAAGTTTGATAGTCTATGGGAAGAATGCATCCAAGAAGAAACAAGAGTAGCGAATTGTGAAGCGTTGCTAGCAAGAGATGATGATCAAGCCCTAACTACTCACACCAAAGGAGGAAGGAAGAAACCCTACTTCCAAAAGGAGACTCATAAAGAGCCTCAACAGTCAAACACATTCAATCATAAAGAATCTCATCCAAGGAGATTTCAGAAGAAAGGACAACGAAAGGAAAGGGACTACTCATCTATACAATGCTATCATTGTGACAAGATGGGACACATTGCGAAGTTTTTTCCAGCCAAATGAGAAGAATACAATAGAAAACACAAGATGCTCCATGCCCATGTAGTCGAAGATGAAGAGCCACCCACAAAGATGATAAGAGAGCAGATCAAAGACCATATCTTGATCTCAGCCATCTCAGGATCTATAACACCCAGAGAGGACACTTGGCTCATTGATAGTGGTGCATCCAAGCACATGACGGGACAAAGAAACATTCTCTATTGTATCTTAGAAAATATTTTTTTCTCAGAAAGTGACACTTGGAGATAATTACCAATATCCCATCAAGGGAGTGGGAGAATCAAACCACAAACTGAATTCAGGGAATTCACTAAAAATGAAGGATGTACTATATGTACCAGGCTTGAAGAAGAACCTACTCTCCATTTCATCTTTAGAAAATAAAGTATTTAAAGTTTCCTTTATAGATGGAGAAGTTCTTATGTGGGCTAAAGGAGAAACCTTAAATGAAGCAATCATCATTGAAAGTGAAGAAAAGGGCCTGTACAAACTAAAGGGTCACTCAGAGGCTGCCATGACCCATGCCATTGAAAACTCATGTGAACTTTGGCATAGAAGGTTATCCCACATCAACTACAAGGCACTACCATACATATGCAAAGCAATCACAGGTTTACCAGAACTCAAAGGTGACCATAAAGGCATATGCAATGGATGTGCACAAGGGAAGAACATGAAGAACTCATTTCTGAAGAGGGACAACAAGACAAAAGGAGTCCTAGAACTCATCCATTCAGATGTATGTGGCCCAATTCCATCATCCTCCATTACTAGGCATGTATATTATGTATCATTCATTGATGATTACTCTCATAAAACCTGGATATATTTCTTGAAATCTAAAGATGAAGTGTTCAACAAGTTCAAGGAATTCAAAGCCTTGATAGAGAACCTTTCTGAAACAAAGATTAAGATACTCAGGTTAGATAATGGAGGAGAATATACCTCAAAAGAATTTGTGAACTTCTACAAAGATGTTGGGATCAAGAGGGAACTCACTACTCCCTATAATCCCCAACAAAATGGTGTAGCTGAACGAAAGAATAGAACCATACTGGAAGCTGTGAAGACTATGATCCATGATCAAGATATTCCTATGTGCTTATGGGCAGAAGCAACAATGGCAATTGCATATGTGCAGAACCGATTGTACCATAGTGCACTTGGGCTCAAGACACCGAAAGAGATGTTCACCGGAAATAAGCCAGAGGTAAGCCATCTCAAAATATTTGGTTGTCTAGTGTTTATTCATATACCTAAAGAGAAACAAGATGGACCCTTCAGGAAAGAAGGGAATATTTGTGGGATACTATGAGGTCTCCAAGGCCATCAGAATCTATATACCAGGTCAACATCACATTGAGATCAACAGGGATGTGAGCTTTGATGAAGATGCAGTGCTCAATAAATCTAAACTATGCCAACTTGAAGAAGTATATAAAGAGGAACCCGTAATCCTCAGTACTGCAATAAGGGAGGTTCCCAGAGCTGCATAACCAGTAAGGGAAGTCGTAACTTCCCCTGATGAGGAACTTCTAGAAGACCATGATATAGTAGAAGTGAAAGAACCTCCTCATATGACGATCCTCCATAAAAGAAATCCAGCTTGGGCTAGAGAGATTATTCAAGATGGAGAGAAGTACGATGTTCCCCAAGGAACTACGAGACAGGTAAAAAGACCAAAGCCATTCTCCGGTCATACGAATTTGATGTGTGATCTCCTAGAAGAGGAGCCTACCTGCTTTGAAGAAGCCATTCAGAGGAAAGAATGGGCAGATGCCATGGAAGAGGAATACCAATCCATAATGAAGAATGAAGTATGGGAAATAGTTCCCAGACCAAAGAATAAAGATGTGGTATCCTCTATATGGCTCTTCAAAATAAAACATGCTGCTGATGGAAGTATTGAGAAGTATAAAGTAAGATTTTTCGCTTGTGGCTTTTCCCAGAAAGAAGGCATTGACTATGAAGAGACATTCACTCCTGTGTCCAGATACACTTCGATCAGAACCATCGTAGCTCTTGCAGCTAAGATGAAGTGGAAGCTGCACCAGATGGATGTGAAGACAACTTTCCTAAATAGTGTCATTGAAGAGGAAGTGTATATAGAGAAACCTCAAGGATTTGAGGTTGAAGACAGGAAGTCTCATGTCTGCAGATTGAAGAAAGCCTTATATGGATTGAAGCAAGATCCTAGAGATTGGTATGGATGTATAGACAGTTTCTTGACGAGCTTAGGATTTACCAAGAGTAAAGCAGACTCTAACCTCTACTTCAAAATCATGAACAATGAGCCAGTAATCTTACTGCTATATGTGGATGACTTATTCTTAACTAGAGAAGAAAAGCTCATCACTGAATGTAAAAAGAGACTTGCCTCAGAATTTGAAATGAAAGACCTCGGCCTAATGGATTATTTCTTAGGTCTTGAGGTATGGCAGAGTCCTGAGAGAATCTTCCTTAACCAAGGGAAGTACATGGTTGAAATCTTGAAGAGATTCGACATGTTGGAATGCAAGCCCATGAATACACCCATGGAAGCGAAGCTGAAGCTGCTGGTCGATACTTCGTCAGAATTGATTGATGCCACACTGTACAGATAGATTATTGGATCGCTGATGTACCCGAAGAACACCAGACTAGACATTTGTTTTTCCGTGAACAACTTGAGTCAGTTTCTGGTAGAACCCAGACGTGTTCACCTAGTGGCTGCGAAACATGTGATGAGGTACCTTAAAGGTACAATAGATTATGGTCTCAGCTATGATGGAGATCATGATTTCACATTGAGTGGATATACTAATGCATATTGGGTAGGAAGTGTTTCTGACAGAAAAAGCACTTCAGGATGCTGTTTCAGTTTGGGATCAACCATGATCTCGTGGTAGAGTAGGAAGCAATCTAATATTGCTCTCAGCACAACGGAAGCAGAATACATTGTTGTATGCTCTGCCAGCTGCGAAGCTATATGGCTTCGAAAGTTGCTGACCGACCTATTTGACTTAGAGATGAGAGCAACCTTTATTCTATGTGACAACCATAGCTACATAAAAATGACAGAGAATCCTATATTCCACGACAGGTTGAAGCACATAGAGATCCATTATCATTACATCCGTGACATGGTACAGAGAGGAGCCTTAAAGCTCCAGTACATTAGCACGGATGAACAGGTTGTTGACGTGTTGACCAAGCCCCTATCTCATGTGAAGTTTGAGTACTTACGAGATAAGCTTGGCATAGTCCGAAAGGACCTTCCTCGAAAGGGGGAGTAGTTTCTGTGTTCCTTGCTTCTGACCTAGTTTCCAGACATAAAGCAAGATGAGATGTTCCTTGCTTCTGACCTAGTTTTCATACGTAAAGCAAGATGAGATGTTCCTTGCTTCTAACCTAGTTGTCAGACGTAAAGCAAGATGAGATGTGTACCTTTATTCCAACCTAATGGTTGTGACGTAAAACAATATGATGTGTGACTAGTACTATGCTTCCGACTATATAGCTGCGATGTAAAGCAAGTCTAGTTCTTTGCTTCCAACTTGATGGTTGTGACGTAAAGCAGGATGTGTACCTTGCTTCCGACCTGATGGTTGTGATGTAAAGCAAGATGATGAGATGAGACTAGTGCTGTGCTTCCATCTTGATAACTATGACGTAAAGCCAGTCTAGTATCTTGCTTCTAGCCTGAGTGCTGTGATGTAAAGCAAGACATTGAGATGAGATAAGTACTGAGCTTCCAGTTTGACAACTGTGACGTAAATCCAGTCTTGTATTATGATGAGCTAGCCTTGTGCTGTGATGATGATGATGTATCAGTTTTTACACTAATACATATTGATGCAGATGATGATGGAATTCCTTGAGAATGACGATGCTACCGATGAAGAAAACTTCCGATGATTTATAGATACGCCAGTCAGTGTTCCAAGATGATATTGATGATGCTGTCCTCTCACCCACTTGATGCTATTGATGATGTTGTCCTCTCTCTCTCACATGATGCTGCTAAAGAATACCCTTCTTGTTAAGGGGGAGTGTTGAAATAATGTAACTGCAAAGAGTATTCTTATTATTATTTGATATATTATTCATTGGATCAATCCCCATTGTGGATTGATCTTGTCGGCTATTGTAATAGGACCAAATCCCCTTTTGTGGATTGGTCAAATGTTAATTATAATAGGCAGAATAAGAAGTCATCCCCAACAGATATTAAAGAGGCCCCATAATGTAATTAGTGGTTATAACCACCCAGTGGGAGAATTCGGCCTTGCCAGTGAAGAGACACTTCACACATGCCAGTCTAATATAAATAAGGAAGCTAGCGCCTCACTTAGACACACAAACAACTTGCTCATTGAGAGACAAGTTTCAGATCTGCTGCTGGAGAAGAAGGAGAGAGAGAGTGGCGTATATCTGGGAGAGGAATTTCTGTATTAGTTTAAGAGATCTCTTGGCGTTGTATTGGCTATCTATATTAAGGAAGTTTTGCCGGGTTTTCTTCCCCTAGAGGGTTTCCCAGGATAAATGCTGTGTCTCTTGTGATTGTGTATTTCTCAGTGATCTTGGATTATTCTATTGTGATCTAATGAAATGCTAAGAACTATAATAATGGCTTAAACATTAATAGAGGAAGGGTTATCTGTAGGGATATGCAGTTTGGTGTAGAGTGCCGAAAAAACAGATTCAAGTTGGGTGGTGAGGTCTTGTTTGATTTCCTCCATTGAGCATTGCATGGTTGTATTGATGGTGACAACATTGGCACTGAGTTGTTTTACTTCTTGTTGGGTCTCGATGAGACTAGATTGCAAGGTATTGAAGCGAGCTTCCAAGTCTTGGCTACGGGTATGGGCCATGAGGATGGGGGATCTGAAAAGGGGGGCGGGGTCAAAATTTTTGCTGAAAAATGATATGGATGAAAGTGATAAGGGTGAAGAGATGAATCCAATGGAATAGGTCTCAAATAATGGTGAAAATATTTCCAGACTTTATTTTTTATTTATTTTTATTTTTTTACACCTGCGGAGCTATACTCTGGTCTGAAGAATACTGCAGAGAGGAAATGCCCAAATGATTAACTAGAAAGAAATGTGTATTTACTTGTCAACCTGAACATAGTTGCACGACAATAGATCTTGTCTGTTTTAATTTGTTTATGTTTTGGTCCCCAAGGGTTAGGTATTCAAGGGTTCTACAAAGAAGGGTTTGCCCTGTGCTATAGCTCTCTGATATACGTGTGGGGTCCAACAATAGTATTCGGCCCAATATTTCAGGGCACTAACTAAGGAGGATAGACCATACCCTTAGCCGTACTACCTGACTACCCAGGTACTAGAGAGTATCTTCTCGAGTGCTGTTGTCGGTGGCACTATAGCAGTCAGGTGGCCGATCAGTTTATCTAAAGAGGGCTTAAGGAAATCTAGGCCGATCCGTACATAGGTGCCATCTGATGCGCTACCACTCGAAGGGGTACCAACATGGGTTACATGGGTGGCCAACATATGTGTTCTTAAGAAACACTTGTATTTCCTGCGTGTATGAATCCCTCAACTGCGGGTTTATGCGCGTAACGACAGATCTCTGTGTCTTAAAGACGTCGGAATACGTCTCTACCCTGAAAAAAAATTTTACCCACAATTTCTGCCAAGAAAGTGATCTGATACCACTTGTAATATACCAGATATAAAAAGTATGCAGAACATAAATAAAATGCTAGAAATGGCAGAATAACAACAATATAACCAAAATAATCACCACAATAACATTGAAATGATATGAGAATAACAACAAAAATAACACTTTGATTCTGAGAGCAATGTTCACAGGCCTCTTCAAGGGGGCAACCTCCAGTTGAGAAGAGCTCTATTACAATAATCTCCAAGCTAGGGTTCTCATACCCTCAACTCCTATTTATACTAAATATGTCTATCAAAAGAAGCATCCATAGGAAGATCCTTCTAGAAGTGAAAGCTTCTATTAGGTCTTCTTACATTTGACTTGTTTTATTTTGTTGCAAGGCCTTATTAATATTAACCTTTATTACATCCGAATATTTTGTTCTACCTATGTGTGGGTTAGGACCCTAACATTCACGTGGGTTTAGTCCTTACCCATTAAATGATGGATTGTGATGGGAAAAGTAGTGTCCCATTTGTCATCATTTTGTTGCTTAGGAAATTTCTCCATTAGATAGCCAAGTCAAGTATGGGGAATCATCATTCTTAGGACAAGGGGGAAGAGGTGAGATATGGTGCTCTTGGATTCAACATTGATGTTCATTGCACTCATGAACTACCTGACCTACTGTAAGGCATGGCATACTACCAAATCTATGTGAATGAGCCAAACTAGGGGAAGAGAACCTCTAGGGAAACTCCACTAATAGTGCAAGGAGCCAATCCCTAGTACTCTTGCAATCCCTTGAAATGTGTCAAATAAAGGTCCACCTTCTTAGGTTGCACTTGGATATGGAATTGAATATTTTTAAAGATCAAAGATCTAACATATCAAGTGAACTTATTGAAATTAAAATTCTTAAAAATACATTCATTTCATTTATTCCAAGTAAAAATAAAATATTTTTTCTAACAATTTTTAATGCTACATGGAATTCCCCATGGGATATCATCACCAAGGAGCATAGAATTCCATGTTATGGATGTGGGGAGGATATAACTGAATATATTTGAGGCCCAAACCCAAAATTACTTAACATAGGGACAAAACCAAAACAAGGGATTTACACATTCATCTTTGTGGAAAAAATGACATTTGGGTTGGGAATCTCGAAGATACTTCAGGCCTGGGCAAGAGGAAGGTCACCTAGAAGAAAGGTGATCTGGATTATTTTCGGCACGAAATGCGAGCGGAGATATAATAAAGAAATGCACAGAGATATCCCATATATTCAATAAGATAACATAAATGTATTATATATGCAACCATAAACACAGATATACAATAATACATGATTTCTATTAATGAAAGAAATGTACAGAGATTGTAAAAATACAGAGTGAAAGACTCGCTAGAATGGTTGCAGCTTATCTCTGAGAAGAGATGTGACGGCTACTCGCATTCGCAAGAAGATGATTACAATGAGGCTCTGAAGGAATTTTTTATAATAAGTAGGAATGCCAAAAACCCTAGACATCCAAAAACCCTAGACATCCCAAAACCTAACCCTAGGAGATGAAGCACCAAAACTCATGTGGGTCCCGTTTGGGTAAGTTAGTACATCGAATTCCCGGGGTCGTAACTTTTGCGTACGATCTCCGTTTTAGGCGTGTGATAGATTGTTGGAAAGGTATTTTCGAGGAGATTCATTTTGGGGGATCAATCATTCCTTCGGTTATATTTGAGAACCTCATTCTAGAAAAACCTTCATTTGGGCCCTCAAAATGGTCCTGGAAGTTAAAAACTGCTAAAAATAGTAAATTGCCAAAATTGCCAGAAAACTGTTTTGAGCCAGTTGCAAAAGGTGGGTGGTCACCGATATCCACCTGGATCAATATTCCCTCCTTAGGAAGCAATGGTGTCCATTGCATTGAGTTCTCAGGGGAGAGGGAAAAGCGTTTGCTGAATCTGCATCTTGGTGAGCTGCTTGCATGGCTGAAGACGTCGCACTGCTCAGTTTGTGGAAGTTTGTCACAAACCTGTTGAGGCTAAGGCCATTCAACAAGTCGGGCTACATGAGAGGACGACGTGCAGAAGGAATATTTGTGCTTTGCTGCAACCTTGTTGACTCACTTCTGTTTGATAGAAGGTGCTTGGGGCGAGGCTGTAGTGGTTGCAGTGTCCTTCTGTTCTCCTTTTGAACAGATTGTGAAGAAGCTAAATTTTTCAGTATGAGATACTACCTTGCGACACTTTTTAGGTGGAACAATAATTGGAACTACCTTTGGTATTCTGTAGAGATGATCCCCCAGAGAAACAATGACACTGCGGGGTCGAGACTCATAAACATAATGGCACTTCCACATATATGGTTAGCCCAAGAGAAAATCATAGACATCCAGTGGGGAAACATCACATAATACCTCATCCTTGAAGGGTTGGATGCCGTATGAAAATTGACATTGTTGGCTGACATAGAGATCTCGTCCTTGGTGAAGCCACCCGATGTTGTATGGCTACGGGTGTGGTGTTGTTGACAATCCCAACTGTTTGACGACCTCTGCTGAGATGAGGTTCTTATGGATTTCGCTATCAACAATAAAATGCAACGGGGTCCCCTTCACCCACATCTGTGAATGAAAAAAGTGGTTCCCCTCTTCAAGATCTGTTGGTTCTTCTGGTTGAATTGTTGTAGTCGCGACAATAGCAGGGGGTTCGCATCAATGATCTGTCCTTTACCATTATTTTCAGAATCATATTCAGAATCAGGGTTCGGCTCTTTGTCTTTGATCTCGGCCACCAATGAATGTTTTGAGCGACATTCATCAGTGTTGTGCCAGGGGCTTTTGTGGAACTCGCACCATTTTCTGGTGTCCTTCTTTGTCTTCCCATGACCCTTCTTTTCCTATGTGTTGGACTGGTTTTCGGGAGACTGTTTGTTAGGGCCATCTTTGTCATACTTCGGTTGTTGCGGATTTGAAGACCCAAACTCCCATTTGTCTTGGTGCTTAAATTTCTTCTCGATTTTAAAATCATATCGATATGCAGCACCGAGTGATGAGATGTCCAGAAAATCCATTTCAGTCTGTATGTATCTGTGTAGAGCCCCACGGTATTTCATAACCAAATGTCGCTCAGAGTCTTTGATACCCAGCTTCGTGTGAAAGGTATGGAAGGTATTGGTGAACTCTGAAACTACTTGGCCCCTCTCTTTCCACAGTGTGGTCCATCTCATGTACTGGTCCTCATAGTTTCCAACAGGGTAATACTGTTCCTTTACCGCATCCACAAAAAAATATCAAGTGGGATCGGCCCCATATAATCCAGACTCCTCTGTGGAACTTTCCTCCTAGTAAGTTTCCCACCAATGTTTGACATGAGGGAGATATTTAAGGAGTGCGAAGGTGATCTTTTCTTTGTTGGAAAAATTGTGAACAAAGAAATAACCTTCTAGCAGAGTTAACCATTTTTCTAGAGCTTCTGCATCTATCTATCCTTCAAATACAAGAATATTAAAATTAACTTGTACCTTGAAAGGCGAGGTGCCTCCAAAGTGGCCGCTTGATGAAGATGCGCCTGATTTTATCGGCAGGCATTGAAGGATGTGGGAAAAATTCTCCATCATTTCATCCCTCTGTCGTGTGAGAGCTTGCTCAAGCAACAGATTGATAGGATCGTCTGCTCCGTCGTTTTTCTTTTCTTCCGCCATTGAGGGTTTCTTGGGTGTGCGAGAGAGATTTTATTCAAGAGAGAAAAGCTCGAGACCTAGCTTGCTATACTCGGACCTCATCGGGGACATGCACTGAAAAAATGATCAAGAGCAGCCTGCTCTGATACCACTGATCCAGATTATTTTCGGCATGAAATGCGAGCGGAGATATAATAAAGAAATGCACAAAGATATCAAAGATATTCAATAAGATAACATAAATGTATCAGAGATGCAACCATAAACCCAGATATACAGTAATACATGATTTCTATTAATGAAATAAATGTACAGAGACTGTAAAAATACAGAGTGAAAGACTCTCTAGAATGGTGGCAGCTTATCTCTGAGAAGAGATGTGACGGATACTCGCATTCGCAAGAATATGATTAAAGTGAGGCTCTGAAGACCTATTTTATAATAATAAGGAATGCAAAAAACCCTAGACATCCAAAAACCTAACCCTAGGAGATGAAGCACCAAAAGTCATGTTGGCCCCGTTTGGGTAAGTTAGTACATCAACTTCCCGGGGTCGTAACTTTTGCATATGATCTCCATTTTAGGCTTGTGATAGCTCGTTGGAAAGGTATTGTTGAGGATATTCATTTTGGGCTCTCAATCATGCATTTAGATATGATTGAGAACCTCGATCTTGAAAAACCTTCATTTGGGCCCTCAAAATGGTCCCGGAAGTTAAAAATTGCTAAAAATAGTAAATTGTCAAAATTGCCAGAAAACTATTTTGAGCCAGTTGGAAAAGGTGGGTGGCCATCGATATCCATCTGGATCAATCCTCCCTCCTTAGGAAGCAATTGTCTCCATTGCGTTAAGTTCCTGGGGGAGAGGGAAAAGCGTTTGCTGAATCTACATCTTGGTGAGCTGCTTGCCTTGCTGGAGACGTCGTGCTGCTCAATTTGTGGAAGTTTGTCACGAACCTATTGAGGCCGAGGCTATTCAAAAAGTTGGGCTACATGAGAGGACGATGTGCAGAAGGAATCTTTGCGCTTTGCTACAACCTTGTCGACTTTCTTCTATTTGATAGAAGGTGCTTGGGGCGAGGCTGTAGTGGTTGCAGTGTCCTTCTGTTCTCCTTTTGAACATATTGTGAAGAAGCTAAATTTTGTAGTATGAGATACTACCTTGCGTCACTTTTTAGGTGGAACAATAGTTGGAACTACCTCTGGTATTCTGTAGAGATGACCCCCTAGCGAAACAATGACACTGCGGGGTCGAGACTCATAAACAACATGGTGCTTCCACATATATGTTTGGCCCAAGAGAACATCAAAGAAATCCAATGGGTAAACATCACATAATACCTCATCCTTGAAGGGTTGGATGCCGTATGACAATCGAAATTGTTGGCTGACACAAAGATCTCGTCCTTGGCAAAGCCACCCGATGTTGTATGGATGCGGGTGTGGTGTTGTTGACAATCCCAACTGTTTGACGACCTCTTATGAGATGAAGTTCTTCTAGCTTCCGCTATCAACAATAAAATGCAGTGTGGTCCCCTTCACCCACTTCTGTGAATGAAAAAGGTGCTCCCCCTCTTCAGGATCTGTTGATTCTTTTGGTTGAATAGTTGCGGTCGTGACGATAGAAGTGGGGTCTGCGTCAATGATCTATCCTTTACCATTATTTTCAAAATCATATTTTGAATCAGGGTTCGGCTCTTTCTCTTTGATATCGGCCACCAATGACTGTTTTGAGTGACATTCATCGGTGTTGTGCCAGGGGCTTTTGTGGAACTCGCACCATTTTCTGGTGTCCTTCTTTGTCTTCCCGTGACCCTTCTTTTCTCGTGTCTTGGACTGGTTTTCGAGAGACCGTTTGTTAAGGCCGTCTTTGTGATACTTCGGTTGTTGAGGATTTGTAGACCCGAATTCCCATTTTTTCTGGAGCTTAAATTTCTGCTCGATTTTAACAACATATTGATAAGCAACACCGAGTGATGAGATGTCCAGAAAATCCATTTCAGTCTGGATGTATCTGTGTAGAGCCCCATGGTATTTCAGAACCAAATGTTGCTCAGAGTCTTTGATACCCATCTTCCTACGAAAGGTATGGAAGGTATTGGTGAACTCCAAAACTTCTTGGCCCCTCTCTTGCCACAGTGTGGTCCATCTCATGTACTGGTCCTCATAGTTTCCAACATGGTAATACTGTTCTTTTACCGCATCCACAAAAAAATCCCACGTGGGATCGGCCCCGTATATTCTAGACTCCTCTGTGGAACTTTGCTCCCAGAAAGTTTCCACCCAATTTTTGACATGAGGGAGATCTTTAAGGAGTGCGAAGGTGATCTTTTCTTTGTCGAAAAATTTGTGAACAGAGAAATAACCTTCTAGCAAAGTTAACCATTTTCCTAGGGCTTCTGCATCTATCTGTCCTTCAAATACAGGAATATCAAAATTAACTTGTACCTTGAAAGGCAATGTGCCTCCAAAGTGGCCTCTTGATGAATATGTGCCTGCTTTTATCGACAGTCGCTGAAGGATGTGGGAAAAATTCTCCATCATTTCGTCCCTCTGTTGCGTGAGAGCTTGCTCAAGCAACAGATTGATAGAATCGTCTGCTCCGTCAATTTTCTTTTCTTCCCCCATTGAGGGTTTCTTGGGTGTGTGAGAGAAATTGTCTTCAAAAGAGACAAGCTCGAGACCCAACTTTCTATACTCGGACCTTGTCGGGGACATGCACTGAAAAATGATCAAGAGAAACCTGCTCTGATATCACTGATCTAAATTATTTTCGGCACGAAATGCGAGCGAAGATATAATAAAGAAATGCATAGAGATATCGCAGATATTCAATAAGATAACATAAATTTATATAATATGCAACCATAAACACAGATATACAGTAATACATGATTTCTATTAATGAAAGAAATGCACAAAGACTGTAAAAATACAGAGTGAAATACTCGATAGAATGGTGGCAGCTTATCTCTGAGAAGAGATGTGACGACTACTCGCATTCACAAGAAGATGATTACAATGAGGCTCTGAAGGCCCTTTTTATAATAAGAATGAATGCCAAAAACCTTAGACATCCAAAAACCTAACCCTAGGAGATGAAGCACCAAAAGTCATGTGGGCCCCGTTTGGGTAAGTTAGTACATCAACTTCTCGGGGTCGTAACGTTTGCATATGATCTCCGTTTTAGGTGTGTGATAGCTCATTGGAAAGGTATTGTCGAGGAGATTCAATTTTGGGGATAAATCATGCCTTCTACTATAATTTAGAACCTATATCTTGAAAAACCTTCATTTGGGCCCTCAAAATGGTCCCGGAAGGTAAAAACTGCTAAAAATAGTAAATTGCCAAAATTGATAGAAAATTGTTTTGAGCCAGTTGGAAAAGGTGGGTGGCCACTGATATCCATATGGATCAATCCTCCATCCTTAGGAAGAAATGGTATCCATTGTGTTGAATTCCCAGGGGAGAGGGAAAAGCGTTTACTGAAGCTGCATCTTGGTGAGCTGCTTGCCTTGCTGGAGACGTCGCGCTGCTCAGTTTGTGGAAGTTTGTCACGAAGCTGTTAAGGCTAAGGCCATTAAACAAGTCGAGATACATGAGAGGATGATGTGTAGAAGGAATATTTGTGCTTTCCTGCAACCTTGTCGACTTGCTTTTGTTTGATAGAAGGTGCTTGGTGCGAGGCTGTAGTGGTTGCAGTGTCCTTCTGTTCTCCTTTTGAACAGATTGTGAAGAAGCAAAATTTTGCAGTATGATATAATACCTTGCGACACTTTTTAGGTGGAATAGTAGTTGGAACTACCTCTGGTATTCTGTAGAGATGACCCCCCAGAGAAACAATGACATTGCGGGGTTGAGACTCATAAACAACATGGTGCTTTCACATATATGGTTGGCCCAAGAGAACATCACAGACATCCAGTGGGGAAACATCACATAATATCTCATCCTTGAAGAGTTTGATGCCGTATGACAATCGACATTGTTGGTTGACACAGAGATATCGTCCTTGGCCAAGCCACCCGATGTTGTATGACTGTGGGTGTGGTGTTGTCGACAATTCCAATTGTTTGACAACCTCTGCTGAGATGAGGTTCTTCTGGCTTTCGCTATCAACAATAAAATACAGCAGGGTCTCCTGCACCCACATATGTGAATGAAAAAGGCGCTCCCCCTCTTCAGGATCTGTTGGTTCTTATGTTTGAATTGCTGCGGTCGCGACAATAGCAGTGGGGTTCGCGTCAATGATCTGTCCTTTACCATTATTTTCATAATCATATTCAGAATCAGGGTTCGACTCTTTGTCTTTAATCTCGACCACCAATGACTGTTTTGAGCGACATTCATTGGTGTTGTGCTAGGGGATTTTGTGGAACTCGCACCATTTTCCGGTGTCCTTCTTTGTCTTCCCATGACCCTTCTTTTCCTATGTCTTGGACTGGTTTTCGGGAGACTGTTTTTTAGGTCCGTCTTTGTCATATTTTGGTTGTTGTGGATTTGCACATCCGAACTCCCGTTTGTTATGGTGCTTAAATTTTTGCTCGATTTTAATAGCATATTGATAAGCAACACTGAGTGATGAGATGTCCAGAAAATCCATTTCAGTTTGGATGTATCTGTGTAGAGCCCCATGGTATTTCATAACCAAATGTCACTCGGAGTCTTTGATACCCAACTTCCTACGCAAGGTATGGAAGGTATTGGTGAACTCTGAAACTGCTTGGCCCCTCTCTTGCCGTAGTGTGGTCCATCTCATGTATTGGTCCTCATAGTTGCCAACAGGGTAATACTGTTCCTTTACCACATCCACACAAAAATCCCAAGTGGGATCGGCCCCGTATATTCTAGACTCCTCTGTCGAACTTTTCTCCTAGCAAGTTTCTCACCAATGTTTGACATGAGGGAGAGCTTTAAGGAGTGTGAAGGTGATCTTTTCTTTGTCGGAAAAATTGTGAATAGAGAAATAACCTTCTAGCAGAGTTAACCATTTTTCTAGGGCTTCTGCATCTATCTGTCCTTCAAATAC
>ML802350.1:47395-64654 GCA_009831015.1 Picea engelmannii
GAAAAATTGTGAATAGAGAAATAACCTTCTAGCAGAGTTAACCATTTTTCTAGGGCTTCTGCATCTATCTGTCCTTCAAATACATGAATATCAAAATTAACTTGTACCTTGAAAGGCAAGGTGCCTCCAAAGTGGCCGCTTGATGAATATGTGCCTACTTTTATCATCAGTCGTTGAAGGATGTGGGAAACATTCTCCATCATTTCGTCCCTCTGTCGCGTGAGAGCTTGCTCAAGCAACAAATTGATAGGATCGTCTGCTCCGTTGTTTTTCTTTTCTTCAGCCATTGAGGGTTTCTTGGGTGTGCAAGAGGGATTGTCTTCAAGAGAGACAAGCTTGAGACCCAACTTGCTATACTCGGACCTCGTTGGGGACATGCACTGAAAAAACGATCAAGAGAAGCCTGCTCTGATACCACTGATTCAGATTATTTTCGACACGAAATGCGAGCGGAGATATAATAAATAAATGCACATAGATATTGCAGATATTCAATAAGATAACATAAATGTATAAGATATGCAACCATAAACACATATATACAATAATACATGATTTCTACTAATGAAATAAATGTACAGAGACTGTAAAAATACAGAGTGAAAGACTCGCTAGAATGGTGGCAGCTTATCTCTGAGAAGAGATTTGACGGCTACTCGCATTCGCAAGAAGATGATTACAATGAGGCTCTGAAGGAATTTTTCATAATAAGCATGAATTCCAAAATCCCTAGACATCCAAAAACCTAACCCTAGGATATGAAGCGCCAAAAGTCACGTGGGCCCTGTTTGGGTAAGTTAGTACATCAAATTACCGGGGTCGTAACTTTTGGATACGATCTCCGTTTTGGGCGTGTGATAGCTCGTTGGAAATGTATTGTCGAGGAGATTCATTTTGGGGTCTCAATAAATCCTTCAACTATCATTGAGAACCTTTATCTCTAAAAAAATTCGTTTGGGCCCTCAAAATGGTCCCGAAAGTTAAAAACTGCTAAAAATAGTAAATTGCCAAAATTGCCAGAAAACTGTTTTGAGCCAGTTGGAAAATGTGGGTGGCCACCAATATCCACCTGGATCAATCCTCCCTCCTTAGGAAGTAATGGTATCCATTGTGTTGAGTTCCCGGGGGTGAGGGAAAAGCGTTTGCTGAATCTTCATCTTGGTGAGCTGCTTGCCTTACTGGAGACATCACGTTGCTCAGTTTGTGGAAGTTTGTCACGAACCTGTTGAGGCTGAGGCCATTCAACAAGTCTGGCTACATGAGAGAATGATGTGCAAAAGGAATATTTTCGCTTTGCTGCAACCTTTTTGACTTTATTCTACTTGATAGAAGGTGCTTGGGGCGAGACTGTAGTGGTTGCAGTGTCCTTATGTTCTCCTTTTGAACATATTGTGAAGAAGCTAAATTTTGCAGTATGAGATACTACCTTGCAACACTTTTTAGGTGGAACAGTAGTTGGAACTACCTCTAGTATTCTGTAGAGATGACCCTTCAGAGAAACAATGACACTGCGGGGTCGAGACTCATAAACATAATGGAGCTTCCACATATATGGTTGGCCCAAGAGAACATCACAGACATCCAGTGGGGAAACATCACATAATACCTCATCCTTGAAGGGTTGGATGCCGTATGAAAATCGACATTGTTGGCTGACACGAAGATCTCGTCCTTGGCGAAGCCACCCGATGTTGTATGGATGCGGGTGTGGTGTTGTCGACAATTCCAACTGTTTGACGACCTCTGCTGAGATGAGGTTTTTCTGGCTTACACTATCAACAATAAAATGCAGCAGGGTCCCCTTCACCCACATCTGTGAATGAAAAAGGTGGTCCCCCTCTTCAGGATCTGTTGTTTTTTCTGGTTGAATTGCTGCGGTCGCGACAATAGCAGTGTGGTCCGCGTCAATGACCTGTCCTTTACCATTATTTTCAGAATCATATTCAGAATCAGGGTTTGTCTCTTTGTCTTTGATCTAGGCCACCAATGACTGTTTTGAGCAACTTTCACAGGTGTTGTGCCAGGGGATTTTGTGGAACTCGCACCATTTTCTGGTGTCCTTCTTTGTCTTCCCGTGACCCTTCTTTTCCTGTGTCTTGGACTGGTTTTCGGGAGACTGTTTGTTAGGGTCGTCTTTGTCATACCTCAGTTGTTACGGATTTGTATACATGAACTCCTATTTGTTCTGGTGCTTAAATTTCTGCTTGATTTTAACAACATATCGATAAGCAACACCGAGTGATGAGATGTCCATAAAATCTATTTCAGTCTGGATGTATCTATGTAGATCCCCATGGTATTTCAGAACCAAATGTCGCTCAGATTCTTTGATACCCAACTTCGTGTGCAAGGTATGGAAGGTATTAGTGAACTCTAGAACTGCTTGGACCCTCTCTTGCATCAGTGTGGTCCATCTCATGTACTGGCCCTCATAGTTGCCAACATGGTAACACTGTTCCTTTACCGCATCCACAAAAAAATCCCAAGTGGGATCGACCCCGTATATTCCAGACTCCTCTGTGGAACTTTGCTCTCAGTAATTTTCTCACCAATGTTTGACATGAGGGATAGCTTTAAGGAGTGCGAAGGTGATCTTTTCTTTGTCGAAAAAATTGTGAACATAGAACCTTCTAGCAGAGTTAACCATTTTTCTAGGGCTTCTGCATCTATCTGTTCTTCAAATATAGGAATATCAAAATTAACTTGTACCTTGAAAGGCGAGGTGCCTCAAAAGTGGCCGCTTCATGAATATGTGCCTACTTTTATTGGTAGGCATTGAAGGATGTGGGAAAAATTCTCCTTCATTTCGTCCGTCTGTCGCGTGAGAGCTTGCTTAAGCAACATATTGATAGGATCGTCTGCTCCGTCATTTATATTTTCTTCCGCCATTGAGGGTTTATTGGGTGTGCGAGAGCGATTGTATTGAAGAGAGACAAGCTCGAGACCCAACTTTCTATACTCGGACCTCGTTGGGGACATGCACTGAAAAAATGATCAGGAGCAGCTTGCTCTGATACCACTAATCCAGATTATTTTCGGCGCAAAATGCGAGCGGAGATATAATAAAGAAATGCGCGAAGATATCAAAGATATTCAATAAGATAACATAAATGTATCAGAGATGCAACCATAAACATAGATATACAATAATACACGATTTCTATTAATGAAATAAATGTAAAGAGACTGTAAAAATACAGAGTGAAAGACTCGCTAGAATGGTGACAACTTATCTCTGAGAAGAGATGTGACGGCTACTCGCATTCACAAGAAGATGATTACAATGAGACTTTCAAGGCCTTTTTTATAATAAAAAGGAATTCCAAAAAACCTAGACATCCAAAAACCTAACCCTAGGAGATGAAGCGCCAAAAGTCATGTGGGCCCCGTTTGGGTAAGTTAGTACATCAACTTGCCGGGGTTGTAACGTTTGCATACGATCTCCGTTTTAGGTGTGTGATAGCTCGTTGGAAAGGTATTGTTGAGGAGATTCATTTTGGGGGCTCAATCATGCCTTCAACTATCATTGAGAACCTTGATCTCTAAAAAAATTTATTTGGGCCCTCAAAATGGTCACGGAAGTTAAAAACTGCAAAAAATAGTAAATTGCCAAAATTGCCAGAAAACTGTTTTGAGCCAGTTGGAAAATGTGGGTGGCCACCAATATCCACCTGGATTAATTCTCCCTCCTTAGGAAGCAATGGTATCCATTTCATTGATTTCCCGGGGGAGAGGGAAAAACATTTGCTGAATCTGTATCTTGGTGAGCTGCTTGCCTTGCTGGAGACGTCGTGCTGCTCAGTCTGCGGAAGTTTGTCATGAACCTGTTGAGGTTGAGGTCGTTCAACAATTCGGGCTACATGAGAGGATGCTGTGCAGAAGGAATCTTTGCGCTTTTCTTTGCGCTTTTCGACTTGCTTCTGTTTGATATAAGGTGCTTCGGGCAAGGCTGTAGTGGTTGCAGTGTCCTGTTCTCCTTTTGAACAGATTGTGAAGAAGCTAAATTTTGCAGTATGAGATACTACCTTGAGACACTTTTTAGGTGGAACAGTAGTTGGAACTACCTCTGGTATTCTGTAGAGATGACCCCCCAGAGAAACAATCACATTGTAGGTTCGAGACTCATAAACAACATGGGGCTTCCACATATATGGTTGGCCCAAGAGAACATCACAGACATCCAGTGGGGAAATATCACATAATACCTCATCTTTGAAGGGTTGGATGCTGTATGACAATCGACATTGTTGGCTGACATAGAGATCTCGTCCTTGGCGAAGCCACATGATGTTGTATGGCTACAGATGTGGTGTTGTCAACAATCCCAACTGTTTGATGACCTCTGCTGAGTTGAGGTTCTTCTAGCTTCCGCTATCAACAATAAAATGCAACGGGGTCCCCTTCACCCACATCTGTGAATGAAAAAGGTGCTCCCCCTCTTTAGGATTTGTTGATTCTTCTGGTTGAATTGCTGCGGTCGCGACAATAGCAGTGGGGTCTGCATCAATGATCTATCCTTTACCATTATTTTCAGAATCATATTCAGAATCAGGGTTCGACTCTTTGTCTTTAATCTCGGCCACCAATAACTGTTTTGAGAGAGATTCATCGGTGTTGTGCCAGGGGATTTTGTGGAACTCGCACCATTTTTTGGTGTCCTTCTTTTTCTTCCCATGACCTTCTTTTCCTGTGTCTTGGACTGGTTTTCTGGAGACTGTTTGTTAGGGTCGTCTTTGTCATACTTCGGTTGTTGCGGATTTGCAAACCCGGACTCCCGTTTGTTCTAGTGCTTAAATTTATGCTCGATTTTAACAACATATCGATAAGCAACACCGAGTGATGAGATGTCCAGAAAATCCATTTCAGTCTGGATGTATCTGTGTAGAGCCCCACGGTATTTCAGAACCAATTTTCGCTCTGAGTCTTTGATACCTAGATTAGTGCGCAAGGTATGGAAGGTATTGGTGAACTCTGGAACTGCTTGGCCCCTCTCTTGCTGCAGTGTGGTCCATCTCATGTACTGGTCCTCATAGTTGCCAACAGGGTAATACTGTTCCTTTACCACATCCACAAAAGAATCCCAAGTGGGATCGACCCCGTATATTCTAGACTCCTCTGTGGAGATTTTCTCCCAGTAAGTTTCCCACCAATGTTTGACATGAGGGAGAGATTTAAGGAGTGCGAAGGTTATCTTTTCTTTGTCGAAAAAATTGTGAATAGAGAAATAGCCTTCTAGCAGAGTTAACTATTTTTCTAGGGCTTCTGCATCTATCTGTGCTTCAAATATAGGAATATCAAAATTAACTTGTACCTTGAAAGGAGAGGTGCCTCCAAAGTGGCTGCTTGATGAATATGCACCTACTTTTATTGGCAGGCGTTGAAGGATGTGGGAAAAATTCTCCATGATTTCGTCCCTCTGTCGCGTGAGAGCTTGCTCAAGCAACAGATTGATAGGATCATCTGCTCCATCGTTTTTCTTTTCTTTCGCCATTGAGGGTTTCTTGGGTGTGCGAGAGCGATATTCTTCAAGAGAGACAAGCTCGAGACCCAACTTGATATACTTGGTGCTCGTCGGGGACATGCACTGAAAAAATGATCAAGAGCAGCCTGCTCTGATACCACTGATCCGGATTATTTTCGGCACGAAATGTGAGCGGAGATATAATAAGGAAATGCACAGAGATATCACAGATATTCAATAAGATAACATAAATGTATTAGAGATGCAACCATAAACACAGATATACAATAATACATTATTTCTATTAATGAAAGAAATGTACAGAGACTGTAAAAATACAGAGTGAAAGACTCGCTAGAATGGTGGCAACTTATCTTTGAGAAGAGATGTGATGGCTACTCGCATTCGCAAGAAGATGATTACAATGAGGCTCTAAAGGCATTTTTTATAATAAGAAGGAATGCCAAAAACCCTATACATCAAAAAACCTAACCCTAGGAGATGAAGCACCAAAACTCATGTGGGCCCCGTTTGGGTAAGTTAGTATATCAATTTCCCGGGGTCGTAACTTTTGCATACGATCTCCATTTTAGGCGTGTGATAGCTTGTTGGAAAGGTATTGTCGAGGAAATTCATTTTGGGGGATAAATTATGAATTTGACTATGATTGAGAACCTCATACTCGAAAAAGCTTCATTTGGGCCCTCAAAATGGTCCCGGAAGTTAAAAACTGCTAAAAATAGTAAATTACCAAAATTGCCAGAAAACTGTTTTGAGCCAGTTGGAAAAGATGGGTGGCCACCGATATCCACCTGGATCAATCCTCCCTCCTTAGGAATCAATGGTATCCATTTCATTGAGTTCTCGAGAGAGAAGGAAAAGCGTTTGCTGAATCTACATCTTGGTGAGCTGCTTACCTTGATGGAGATGTCACGCTCCTCAGTTAGTGGAAGTTTGTCACGAACCTGTTGAGGCTGAGGCCGTTCAACAAGTTGGGCTACATGAGAGGACGATGTGAAAAAGGAATCTTTGCAGTTTGCTGCAACCTTGTCGACTTGCTTTTATTTAATAGAAGGTGCTTGGGATGAGGCTGTAGTGGTTACAATGTCCTTCTGTTCTCCTTTTGAACAGATTGTGAAGAAGCTAAATTTTGCAGTATGAGATACTACCTTGCGACACTTTTTAGGTGGAACAATAGTTGGAACTAACTGTGGTATTCTGTAGAGATGAACCCCCAGAGAAACAATGACATTGCGGGGTCGAGACTCATAAACAACATGGCACTTCCACATATATGGTTGGCCCAAGAGAACATCACAGACATCCAGTGGGGAAACATCACATAATACCTCATCCTTGAAGGGTTTGATGCTGTATGAAAATCAACATTGTTGGCTTACACAGAGATCTCATCCTTGGTGAAGCCACCCGATGTTGTATGGCTGCGGGTGTGGTGTTGTCGACAATCACAACTATTTGAGGAATTATTTTGAGATGAGGTTCTTCTGGCTTCCTCTATCAACAATAAAATGCAACGGGGTACCCTTCACCCACATCTGTAAATGAAAAAGGCGCTCCCCCTCTTCAAGATCTGTTAGTTCTTCTGGTTGAATTGCTGTTGTCGCGACAATAACAGTGGGGTCTACGTCAATGATCTATTCTTTACCATTATTTTCAGAATCATATTCAGAATCAGGGTTCGGCTCTTTGTCTTTGATCTCGGACACCAATGGCTATTTTGAGTGACATTCATTGGTGTTGTGCCAGGGGATTTTGTGGAACTCACACCATTTTCTAGTGTCCTTCTTTGTCTTCCCGTGACCCTTCTTTTCCTGTGTCTTAGACTGGTTTTCTGGAGACTGTTTGTTAGGGCTGTCTTTTTCATACTTCGTTTATTTCAGATTTGCAGACCCGAACTCCCGTTTGTTCTTGTGCTTAAATTTTTCTCGATTTAAACATCATATAGATAAGCAACACCGAGTGATGAGATGTCCAGAAAATCCATTTCAATTTCCATATATCTATGTAGAGCCCCACGGTATTTTAGAACCAAATGTCACTCGGAGTCTTTGATACCCAGCTTCGTGCGCAAGGTATGGAAGGTATTGGTGAACTCTAGAACTACTTGGCCCCTCTCTTGCCATAGTGTGGTCCATCTCATGTACTGGTCCTCATAGTTGCCAACAGGGTAATATTGTTCCTTCACCGCATCCATAAAAAAATCCCAAGTGGGATCGACCCCGTATATTCCAGACTCCTCTGTGGAACTTTACTCCTAGTAATTTTCCCACCAATGTTTGACATGAGGGAGAGATTTAAGGAGTACTAAGGTGATCTTTTCTTTGTTGGAAAAATTGTGAACATAGAAATAACATTCTAGCAGAGTTAACCATTTTTCTAGGGCTTCTACATCTATCTGTCCTTCAAATACAAGAATATCAAAATTAACTTGTACCTTGAAAGGTGAGGTGCCTCCAAAGTGGCCTCTTGATGAAGATGCGCCTGCTTTTATCGGCAGACGTTGACGGATGTGGGCAAAATTATCCATCATTTTGTCCTTCTTTCACGTGAGAGATTGATCAAGCAACATATTGATAAGATCGTCTGCTCCGTCGTTTTTCTTTTCTTCCACCATTGAGGGTTTCTTGGGTGTGCGAGAGCGATTGTATTCAAGAGAGACAAGATAGATACTCAACTTGCTATACTCGGACCTCATCGGGGACATGCACTTAAAAAATGATCAAGAGCAACCTGCTCTGATACCACTGATCCAGATTATTTTCGGCACAAAATGCGAGCAGAGATATAATAAATAAATGCACAGATATATCGCAAATATTCAATAAGATAACATAAATGTATCATAGATGCAACCATAAACACAGATATACAGTAATACATGATTTCTATTAATGAAATAAATGCACAGAGACTGTAAAAATACAGAGTGAAAGACTCGCTAGAATGGTGGCATCTTATCTCTGAGAAGAGATGTGACGGCTACTCGCATTCACAAGAAGATGATTACAATGAGGCTCTGAAGGAATTTTTTATAATAAGTAGGAATTACAAAAACCCTAGACATCCAAAAACCTAACCCTAGGAGATGAAGCACCAAAAGTCATGTGGGCTCTGTTTGGGTAAGTTAGTACATCAACTTCCCGGGGTTGTAACTTTTGCATACGATCTCCGTTTTAGGCGTGTGCTAGCTCGTTGGAAATGTATTGTCGAGGAGATTAATTTTGTGGGATAAATTATGCCTTCAAATATAATTTAGAAACTCGATCTCGAAAAACATTCATTTGGGCCCTCAAAATGGTCCCGGAAGTTAAAAACTGCTAAAAATAGTAAATTGCCAAAATCGCCAGAAAACTGTTTTGAGAAATTCGGAAAAGGTGGGTGGCCACCGATATCCATATGGATCAAAAGGATCAACCAAAAATATCCTTTTGAGTTTATTGGAACCCTACCACATTTCATTGATCCAAAATAGGTAGGAGAATGCTTAAATCTACACTCTAGAGCTTGGTTAACTTAATATCGACAACTATATTAGTACTAAAACATCGATACCAATCAACAAGTTTATATTCCTTGAACCCTTTTGAGTAGTTCCACATCCATTCTTTCCACCAAGTAGCTGCAGTGCGAATGCCCAACTTGAGAAACAAGTCATTCAAATACCAACTCTCTAATCCCTCAAGGATATGATTCTTTGGTGCGAATAACTAAAATTTTGTTCTTAACATATATTTTGGCTTCCAGTTTTTCATGTGATCATTTAAGATATTCCCTCTTTCATGATAGATTTATTGAATATACATATGGATTAGAACCATGTTGTATTTTTTCAAATTTTTACCTTCATATTGAACTAGAAGAGACCACTAGATGTAATGATCATTTAAAGACAATGATGTATGAAACATCACCCCTCTAGGAAAGGTGGTTCTTGATATCATCTAAATGATTTTAGATACTTCGAGCCATAAAGGTACCTCATTTGGATTTTGGTCGGAGTTAACAACACATTTTGGAAATTGGAATTCCTTTATTTTTGTTTACTTAGTGGGTCTCCTCACAATATGTAATTGTGTAGGAGCACTTCTTAGTTCTTTTGATCCTCCATAGCCTAAATCACTCACTTTTCACACAAGACCCAAGATTTTCAGAAATAACCATTCATCTCCATATGATCCATGAGGATCTCGGTGGCCACCCACCTTTTCCAACTGGATCAAATTTTTTTTTTGGCAACTTACTATTTTAGCAATTTTTCGGTTCCTGAACTTTCTGGGCCATTTTGAGGGCCTAAACGATGATTTTTCATGATCAGGCACCTAAATGATATCAAAAGTCTCTAACTGAGCCCCATGAATGAATCTCCTCCTCAATACCTTTCCAACGAGCTATCGTGCACCCTAAACGAAGAACATATGCAAAAGTTACGACTCAGTGAAGTTGATGTACTAACTTACCCCAATGGGGCCCACATGAATTTTGGCACTTTATCTCCTAGGGTTAGGTTTTTGGATGTCTATGGTTTTGGAATTAATGTTTATTTTAAAAATGAGTTTAGAGCCTCATTCTACTCATCTTCTTGCGAATGAGCATAGTCGTCACATCTCTTCTCAGAGATAAGCTGCCACCATTCTAGCAAGCTTGTTTTCAGTTTGCATTTTACGATTTTCAGCGTATTTCTTATCTAATAGAAGCCAAGTTTTACTATATCTCTATTAATTTCCACTGTGTCTTTGTGTTAATATTATAATCATGTGGTTTCATTTCATTTCGCTCATAAATCAAAATCAATGGTATCATATCAGTTTGCTCCTTGTCGTTTTTTTAATGCATGTCCCCGACGTGGTCAGGGTATAAAGAGTTAGGTCTCGAGCTTGTTTATATTGAAGAAAAATACTCTCGCATGCCCAAGATACCGTCCATGACAAGAGAAAATAAATATGACGAGACAAGAGATCCTTTAAAAATGTTTCTCGAGGAATCCCTTGAGCGACAAATGAATGAGATGATGGACAACTTTGCACAAATCCTTCAACGACTGCTGACAAGCGACACATCCACCTCAAGCGGAGGTGACACCCCCTTCAAGGTACATATCAATTTTGATATTCCTATATTTGAATTTCAAATAGGTGCCGATGTTGTAGATAAATGGTTAAATATTATAGAAGGGTATTTTTCTGTCCACAACTTTTCCAATAGAGAAAAACTTATATTTGCACTCCTCAAGGTCGTCCCCCATGTCAAAGATTGGTGGGAGACTTTCCGTGAGAAAATTTAAATAGAGGGATCCACATTATTTGCATTTGCACCCACTTGGGGTTCCTTCGGGGATGTTATTAAGGAAAAATACTACCCTATTAGAAGTTATGATGACTTGTATACAAGATGGACCACATTGTGACATGAAAGAGACCAAAAAATGCTAGAGTTCACTAATGTCTTCCATACCTTGTGCACCAAGATGGGTATCACAGATTCTGAGAGACATCCGGTGCTCAAGTACCGCAACGGTCTTCATAGATACATCCAGAAAAAAATGGATTTTTTGGACATCTCATCCTTGAGCGCGACCTATCGATATGCCATCAAAATCAAGCAGAATCTAAAACAAAAGACGTTGTTGGCACAGGGGCATACCCAGGGTTCAACGATTCCACATCGCACCAACAAAACCCTAACTACCGACCCTTTCGAAAACACCTACGAAGTAGATGAAGTCTCACTCGAGGTAGAGGCAGGGGGGGTTGCGGGACTCAGGTGTCTACAACCTAGCTGGGACACATATATGTGATTATAGCACTTAGCCAACATTATGTATTAACTTATGATTCTTACTTACACCGCAGATTAACCCTAATTACATATCAACACAATATCTAACCCTTCCAACCTCTTATCACATAGCATAAGCTCATATCTAACATTCATTCATAACATAAAGCACTAAGCATTCATAGATCTATCTATCATACATCAAGAACAATGCACTAAGGAAATAGATACATAAATAACATGAAAAACATAGAAAAAAGCACATAAACATAGGATATATGTGGTTCACCCCAGTGTGGGGCTACATCCACCAACACTTCTTCTTCTTTATTAGTCTCCTTCAATCTTCTTATAGGAACAGAGCCATAGAGATCACTTCGCACTAGACACGTGATCTGTGCACAACACACTATATCCACCTTCCTCAAAATCAAATCACAACACAAAGCCTTACACAGTCCATGCATACAGCCTGTTACAATCACTTGCACTTAACTCTGCAAGTCTTAACATACTCTAGTCATGCACTAAGCCAATGACCTCTTGCACTAAGCCGATTACCACGTTACTTACATCGCCTAGATACTTATTTATACATTAAAAAATGCCTAATAATGGTTAAACCCATGGGAAAACATCCCATACCCATTACATAAACCCTAAAGGCCCAAAAATCCAATAAAATGGGCGAGATCCTGTGATCTCTGCTTCACCTCGGCGCTCTGTCTTCGACCAGCCTATCGAAGTCTAAAAAATGGTCAAACACGACCAATGTTCTCTCAAAATTGGTCGAGGGCCAACAGACGCAACCGTTTGGGTATAGGAACCCCTCACAATAGAAGTAGGGCAAGGGTAGCCCCAACCCGCAGAACAAAGGACAGAGAAAATATGGGAAACCTCAGGACAACCAGTCCAAGCCACAAGAAAATAAGTATAGTGGGAAGTCGAAGAAAGATACCGGGAAGTGGTGTGACTTCCATAAGAGCCCCTATAATAACACTACTAATTTTTTCCTATAGTAGTCATTGGTGGCCGAGGTAAAAGCCTCTGAATCAAATGCGAGTTTCGACTCTGAGCTAGAACTAGAAAAGGGGAGACAGATCATTGACACAGAACCTAGTGCCACTATTTCTACCACCATGATACATCTTGGTGAACCTGATGACCCAGAGGAAGGTGAGCACCTCTTTCATTCATAGATGTGGGTAAAGGAAATCCACTACACTTCATCGTCGATAGCGGTATCCAAAAGAACCTCATCTCAGTAGAGGTCATCAAGCGGATAGCCCTGCTGACAACACCACACCCGCATCCCTACACCATCAGATGGCTCCATCAAGGAAGTGATCTTCACATCAGCCAACAATGCTGCCTGTCGTATGGCATCAAACCATTCAAAGATGAGGTATTGTGTGATGTTTCTCCCCTTGAAGTTTGTGATGTTATTTTGGGCCAAACTTATTTATGGAAACTTGATGCTGTATATGAGTCTAGGCCTCACAGTGTTATTATTACTTTGAACAAGAAATTTTATAGGATACCCGAGTTAGTCCCACCTAGTGCTATTTCCTTGATATCTACCAAGCAATGTAGGAAGGTCATTTCTCAGAATGAGAAGTTTGTATTCTTCATGATTCACTCTCAGAGTGAGCGAAAGGTTGCAGCCACATCCATGGTCTTCGTGGATGACCTCTCCATGCAGAAGAAGTAAGTGGATAAGGTCATGGAAGAATACAAAGACATCTTCTCATCACCTACTGGGGTACCTATGCAGTGTCAGGTCAAACATCCCATCGATCTGACCCCCAACACACCGCTACCCAATGGGCCAGTCTATCGCCACGCTTTTCTAGAAAATGAGGACATCAGCGTCAGATCCAAGAACTTATCCAGAAGGGGCACATCACCTAATCGTGCTAGTGCAAAAGAAAGATGAGACTTGGCGACTGTTGATTGATTACCGGGACCTAAATAAAATCACAGTCAGGAATTGATACACGATTACCTGAATCGACGATCTCCTTGATAAAATCAAGGGGGCCAAATACTTCAGTAATATTGATATGAAGTCTGGCTACCATCAGGTCCCAATAGAACTGACAGATGTATAGAAAACTTCCTTTAAGTCAAAAGAAGGTCTTTTTGAATGGTTGGTCATGCCCTTTGGTTTGAAAAATGCCCCAACAACTTTCATGAGGATGATGGATGATATCTTGCGGCCTTTCACTAATTCTTTTGTGGTGGTGTATCTAGATGACATCCTCATCTACAACAAGACTTAGGAAAAACACTTGCAGCATATTCAATAGGTTCTTCACACTCTGCGACAACACAAGCTATATGCCAACTTGTAAAAATGATCGTTCGACATGGACATGGTCCAATACCTAGGATATATTTTTGATGCACATGGTGTGCATGTTGATCCAACCAAGATCCAATTCATCTATTACTACCAAACCCAACCATGTTCACTGAGCTTTGAAGCTTCTTAGGCCTTGCCAATTTCTATTGAAGGTTCATGTTGGGATTCTCCCATATTGCATGGACCCTCAACCAAATAACCATAGGTCATGGTAAGGAAAAATTTGTGTGGGGCCTGTACCGATATAAAGTGTTCGATGATCTGAAGAAACACTTGTTCTCCTCCCTAGTGCTTTCATTACCTGACCTGCAACATCGCTTTGATATTGAGACAAATGCTTCAGAATATGCTGTAGGTGCAATCATGACTCAACATGACCACCCCGTTCCCTATCATAGTGAGGCACTATCAGATGTCATCCATAAGTACCCTACTTACGAAAAATAAATGTAATCCATTGAGAAATCCTTCCAAAAGTGGAGGAATTACATTCTCGGGAAGGAGACAGCCATCCAGACTGATCATAATCCACTGCAGTTCATGTAGACACAAGAAAAATTGAAGAATTACCTCCATCAAAAGTGGTCCACATATTTGTAGCAGTTCCACCTCAACATCAAGTATAAAATAGGAAGTAACAATCGATTCGTTGATTGCCTTAGCCGACCTCCAGTCACGACACTCACCACAATTCTCGATTATTATGGCCCCACCTCTGTAATACATATCCTGACTTCGCCAACACCTACCAAATGTTGGGAACAAACAAAGCTATCACCAATTTCCATCTTTAGGATGAGATTCTGTGCCATTTGGGACATCTATGCATTCCATCAAGTGAGTGAGTGAAGCTGATTTGGGAAGCCCAATATAGTCAAGTGGTAGGATACTTCGACATGGAAAATAAAGTGGCAGTGTTGCAATGACATTTCTACTGGCTGAAACTTCGACAGGATGTCAACAAGTATATCCGGTCCTGCACTTCCTGCGCTATTGCCAAAATGGCCATTAAGAAAAAAGACCTGTACACTCCTCTAGCTACTCCTTACAAGCCCCGGGAATCCATCTCAATGGACTACATGTCGCACCTTCCATCCACCAAGAGGGAAAATGACTATGTTTTTGTGGTTTTTGATCACTTTTCCAAGATGGCGATTCTGGCCGCCTTCATGAAGAGCATCACAATGGATGCCACTTCCAAGCTCTTCTTTGAATGAGTTTGGGAACACTTTGGGATCCCACAAATCATTATCTCATATTGGGACAACCGGTTCCTCAACACATTCTGGTTGAGCCTCTGGTCACTGCTGGACACCAAGCTTACCAAGTCCATTGCCTTCCACCCCTAGACGGATGGCCAAACCAAGGTAGTCAATTGGATGATCGTGTACATCCTGCATATGTAAAATTCCACACACCCCCACACCTGGGATGAGAGTCTTCCTTATGTTCAACGCATGTACAACATAGCCATACATAGCTCAACTGACCACATCCCCTTTCAGGTGGGGTTGGGATTTCAACCATTGGGTCCCATGGATGTTGCACTACCCCTTGCGACCACCTAGGAAAACTCGTCGCATGCTCCAACTAGATATGACAAAGACACCCGATTCATTGAGCGGATCCAACACATCCTCCAATAGGTTCATTATATTTTACAGAAGTCTAATGCCAAGTACAAGCATCGCCATGATCAACACTGAGTGCCACACTAGTTTCAGGTGGGAGAAAAAGTTTTAGTAGAATATTCATCCACTCCATTATGGAACCTACACCATCACCAAGGATGTGGGTGACAATTATTTTGCTCTCAACCTTCCCCCATTCTTTGGCTTGCACCCAGTATTCAATGTGGACCTCCTTCAACCTTATTTTCCACCATTATTGGACACATAAGAGATAACATAACAATTGACACCGACAGAGCTCAACCTTGAATAAATGGAACAAGAATCCACTAATCATATCATGGAAACACAGGTCAAGGTAACTCACCAACAGAGGGTCCAACTTTATCAAGTTGTCAAAGCAGGGCAACTCTTGCACCAAGGCAAGTGGCTCACTCGGGGTCAAATTCAACAAAAATTTCCTCATCTGATGGGGGAAATCAACGCAATGGAGACCATTTCTTCCTAATGGGAGAGGATTGATCAAGGAGGATCTCGGTGGCCACCCACCTTGTCCAACTTTCTGAAAACAATTTTTTGGCAACTTACTATTTTTAGCAGTTTTTTAGTTCCTCAACTTTCGAGGCCATTTTGAGGGCCTAAATGATGCTTTTTTCATGATCAGACACCTCAATGATAGCGAAAGGATTTTATTGAGCCCCATAAATGAATCTCCTCATCAATACCTTTCCAACGAGATATCGTGCACCCTAAATGGAGATCGTATGCAAAAGTTACGACCTCGAGAAGTTGATGTACCAACTTACCCCAATGGGGCCCACATGAATTTTGGCGCTTCATCTCCTAGGGTTAGGTTTTTGGATGGCTAGGGTTTTGGAATTGGTGTTTATTGTAAAAATTCCTTCAGATCCTCATTGTACTCATCTTCTTGCAAATGATCGTAGCTGTCACATCTCTTGTTAGAGATAAGCTTCCACCATTCTAACAAGCTTGTTTTAAGTCTACATTTTACAATTTTCAACATATTTATTATTTAATAGAAGCCAAGTTTTACTGTATCTCTTTTGTTGTTCACTGTGTCTCTTTTTTACTATTATACTCTGTGGCTTAATTTCATTTTGGTCATAAATCCGGATCACCATACCACCCTATTCCTTATCACTACAACACAGCCTTTACTTGTCTTGATGAAATCTTTTTTCCCCCTATAGGCCGACCCAAAGAAAGACCTGAAGGAACTTATACCATCATTTACAGGCTGCTATAGAAGAACCCTAACATGGGTAATAGTAGAAATTGGTAATACCTAGCACTTTCGAGAAAATATGGATTGTATTTTCTATAGATAGAGGCCTCTAAATCCACTTATCAACTTTAGTGACTATTTTCTATATCACCACCTCCTAAGGATATTTCGATGAAGCTTGGAAGGCAAAGGGGATCCTCAAGAAATTGAACACTTGACTGTGCTGAAGCCATGACTAATCTTGATTGGGAAGGTAGGAATGCCTTATTGAGTTAGTGTGTAGCATTATGTTTTGGTCATTTTCAACTTGGACCCTGAGGCTTCATTGAAGACCTAAACACAATTCATGGTGTTGTCCATTGACTATTTTTCCTCCATTATGGTGAGAAAAGAATCATTGGAAAAATTCCCACTAACCATCAAACCAATTTCAATCCCTAGGGGGGGAATATGTTTGATGAGACCGTGAGTAGTGGAGGGTCATATGTTTTTTCAAAGTCCAAATTGATAAAAAGGCTTTCAACCCCATGCATCTAGCACATTCCATACCCTCCCAAATAACCACTACACTGTCAACATTAAACCATCCTATGATAAAACATATTTTCTCTATTTTGATGATGTTAGGTATTATATATTGATGCCAAAAGGATAAATACTTGGAAAAAACCTTATAAGAGACATTAAGGAGAGTAATTGGCCATTTGCCGGTAGTTAATTATGGGTCCCTCACTTTTGGGATAAACTTGATAAATCCTGT
>ML802350.1:78861-91764 GCA_009831015.1 Picea engelmannii
TTGTAATTTAGATTAGTAATGTTATTTTAATTATGTCGGCTTTAGGCCATTATTTGTAATTATACCTCCTAGTCTCCTATATATACCAAGGAGACATATTCATTTTGAATCATCTTGTACTTGAACATTTAAGTGGGGTAAAAAGAGGTTGCCCCCTCGAAGAGGCTTATTATATGAAATTATCTCTTTTTCAAGGCGTTGAGTACTTTTCCTGAGGTTTTTCTATGCTATATTGATGTTTGGTTCTTAACAACTTTGATGTGTGATCTTCTAGAGGAGGAGCCTACCTGCTTTGAAGAAGCCATTCAGAGGAAAGAATGGGAAGATGCCATGACAGAGGAATACAAATCCATAATAAAGAAAAAAGTATGGGAAATAGTTCCCAGACTGAAGAGTAAAGATGTGGTATCCTCCAAATGGCTCTTCAAAATAAAACATGCTACTGATGGAAGTATTGAGAAGTATAAAGCAAGATTTGTCGCTCGTGGCTTTTCTCAAAAGGAAGGCATTGACTATGAAGAGACTTTCTCTCCTGTAGCTAGATACACTTCGATCAGAACCATCATATCTCTTGCAGCTAAGATGAAGTGGAAGTTACACTAGATGGACGTGAAGACAACTTTCCTAAATGGTGCCATCGAAGAGGAAGTGTATATAGAGAAACCTTAAGGATTTGAAGTTGAAAACAAGAGGTCTCATGTTTGCAAATTGAAGAAAGCCTTATACGGATTGAAGCAAGCTCCTAGAGCTTGGTATGGCCGGATAGACAGTTTCTTGATGAGTTTGTGCTTTACCAAGAGTAAAGCAGATTCTAACCTCTACTTCAAGGTTATGAACGATGAGCCAGTGATACTATTGCTATATGTGGATGACTTATTCTTAACTGGAGAATAAAATCCCATCACCGAATGTAAGAAGAGACTCGCTTCACAATTTGAGATGAAAGACCTTGGCCTAATGCATTATTTGTTAGGTCTTGAGGTATGGTAGAGTCCAGAGAGGATATTCCTTAACCAAGGGAAGTATGCAGTCGTAATCCTGAAGAGATTCAACATGTTGGAATGCAAGTCCATGAATACACCCATGGAAGCGAAGCTGAAGCTGTTGGTCAACACTTCGTCATAATTGATTGATGCCACGCTGTACAGACAGATTATTGGATCACTGATGTACTTGATGAACAAAAGAACAAACATTTGTTTTGCCGTGAACACCTTGAGTCATTTTCTGGTAGAACCCAGACATGTTCACCTGGTGGCTGCAAAACATGTGATGAGGTACCTTAAGGGTACAATAGATTGTGGTCTTAGCTATGATGGAGATCATGATTTCACATTGAGTGGATATACTGATGCAGATTGGGAAGGAAGTGTTTTTGACAGGAAAATCACTTTAGGATGCTATTTCAGTTTGGGATCAACCATGATCTCATGGCAGAGTAGGAAGTGTTCGCACCCAATTCGTCACCTGGTGAGAAAATCGAGGGTGCTTACATGCCCTGTTGGGTCTTGTAGAGCATGACAGCTGTGGAAGGAAGGGTTAGAGGAAACAAAACAAGACTGTAAGCAAGAATTAAATAAAAACAAACTACAACTGTGAGCATATGGATAAAGAAACAATAAACACAAAAAAGACACCGATATCACCAATGGTTTTGAGCTGGTCAATTGATGAAATCAAATCACGATGAAGGAAGAGAACAGTGGTTCCTTCTTCTCCCAAAGGAAGGCTCTTGAGGCCCTCACAAACTTGCTCTCCTTACAATGCGAAGAAATGAGAATGATGGTGAAAGAACTCCTAGCACATCCACTCAATGGAGAGGTGAATGGCCCTATGAAATGTTTCCAAATGTGTTATCGTCAAAGAATGAGCCCTTGACAATCTTAGCAGCATAACAATACCTGAAATTCCTTACGAAAACAATGGTTCTTCATGGATTTTTATAGCAGATCACCGGGTGATTATGTAACCTCTTCAAAGTGTGAAAAGGGGCTCTTTAGGGCTTCATTAGGTCTTAGACCCGCCTACCCTGCGGATTCAGCTCGGATTTGGGAGTCAAATCAGATTGGGAGCTGGTCCATAAGTGGTTGGGAGGCTGATCAATGCAATAAATGCACCATTTAGCAGGTGCACGGGTTTTTTCGTTGACAGCCGCGCGTCGTGCGTGCATGCGCGAATAGTACGTTCTTATCCTGCGCATGTGCGCGCGCACCAAACTGCTATAAAGCGCCCTTCAATTTTTGGTTACTTTGTATAGTTTTTGACCCTTCTGGAATGCTGTGAAATTAATTCAGTGCCATGAATGAGTTCATTGCTGTTTTGATGATGCGGAGTTCTTGTCGCCATGTGCGGACGAAATTTCAGTGATAACAGATGCCCCCTGATGGATGAGGTTAGGAGAATACGTATAGCCGAAATCCATCAATGTTTCTTCTACTGAGAATGTTGTTGTAAGGGAGAGAAATAGTGGGACCATTCAGAGCGATCCGTTGGAGGAAAAAGGAACTGGTAGGACTCGACCTTCTGAGAGTTGTGCAGAAAAAAATATACAACTGTGTACAAACGAGGCGGGCATGCCCCATGATCGTATTATGTAAATCTGAAAAAATATGACGGAAGTGTTGGTGTAGACAACTGCAGCGCTTTCGGGGGCGGTAATGATAAAGGCAGAAGACAATTCTGCAAAGGAACATACTCTGAATAATAGGCAATGATCGTGGTAATAAGCAGTGACGATGATGTGGGCATTGATGGCCCTACCAAGTTCATAGGTCTTCGGAAAATGACAAAAATAACTACAATAGTCGCAAAGTAAGACCCACCATAACATGAGAAAGTGTTGGCGTCGAATGTTATGGGGGCCAACGACAGCAGGGAGCAATGGTGTTTCACCCTGTGCCGTATGAGATCTCTCATTAAAATAGAGAATGAGAATCAAGACACTGCCGCCCTTCTTGAAAAGTGTGCTGATGTCGAAAAAAAAAGGGGGACGCGACTCCCAGAAGCAAAGGGCTCCGTGGAATCTACTGAGGTGAGGAAGTGGCAGAGGTACATGGACGAAGTCAAGAAGTGGGAAGACTCAAGACTGCCCTTGGCTGGAGGATGTATGAGAGAAACAGTGGCCGCAACCCTGTAACAAGGTCGAGTGTCAGGGGGACGACAAGACTGGTGATAAGCTGTGCCAGAGGCGGTACAAGGTGAACAAATTCAGAGGGTAGAGGTAACTGACCTGTGGAGTAATCTGAAGATATGGACGATGCCGACAAGGGTAGATGATAAGTAATGCTCCAACCAAGGGTGACATGGGTTGCGTGTGGCCAAAAGAAAGCAAGTTGCCAATGGTGACGACAAAAAATGTAATGACTGGAAATAAAGGCATTTGTACAATAAATAATGAATAATTTTGGGGACAAATGTACAAATACAGAAACGGGTGCCCCAGTGTGAAATGCATGCCCCAGGGGGGGCAGAATTGTCTTGGGAAACTGATGAAGGGTGGGGGCCCCATTGGTGAGTTTTTGTATGAGGTAGGTGAAATGAGGGTAGGTTCGCAGATGGGAAAACTGAGTGTGGATGAAATGAAGGGCTCATGATCCTGCAGAGGTGCAGGTAAAAAACAATCGAACCATAAAGAGATAATCTGGGAGTCCATGTGGGAAAGCTAGCAAAATGAAGAGAAAGAGTATGTGGCTGATTCACGACATGATGAAAGACTATTGGGACTCCCATCCCTAAAGGGTAAAGAAGAACAACATGAGTGTCAAAAAGTGCCAAAGGGTGCTATGAATGGGACAACTCATGTGGGTGAGAATGCTACCGGGTTACAGTACCGAAGATGCAAATGGAGGTGTGGGTACTGCAGAGCCAGGAATGAGGATCCTAAAGGCCAATATCAAAGGGTGTGACTGGAAATGTAAATGCAATACAGCGGGAGAGACTACATGCCAATGCTGAATATATACCTGAAGGGATGATGTTGACGACCGATGAGCAAATACCTGTGCACATAACAACCAAATACACAAAGTGAACACTATCTGAAGAGAATCAAAGATATGAGCTTGTATTTGATAAATGTGACTATGCGCGTGCGTACCTGACCATGATATGGAAAAAAGGGTGCCCCGGGGGCCTAGGATGAAAAGTGACCCAGGGACAGCCGTGATGTAGGCGGCGGGATGCTGATCCCATGGCTGAAGACGGTTTGAAAAATGGACACCTTGGGCTCCCGGAATGTTGAGTGGAAGTTTGGCAAAAGGCCTATATATAGCTGTAGGGCCCACTTTGCCACCTCATTTGTACCTGCTACTACAGTGACTGGACGAGCAGATTGCAGAGGAGATTTGGAGTTTCAGGGAGCACGGGGTATCCGATCGACGGTGTGCGAGTATCAGGTTAGTGGTCTGATCATCCTGCATAGAAATAAGTTTCCAATTTTTGGGTAGGGTAGGTACGGGGGGCCGTACAAGGGGTTTAAGGGGATTTTTCATAGGATGTGGGCCCGCATGCACGAGTGATTCAGTGGAAGGTGCGCATATGTGCGCGCCTGTCCACAAAATAAACGTGCATGGGAAATTAAGGCGCGCCCTAGAGGCGTGCCTGTGAGGTGGACAGTTGCGCTCTTGAGCACGACTGTATGCTTGGACAGGCGCGCAGTTGGATTGGAGAGTTCGCGTTTGGCTCGATCCTGGTAGCCTGGTTCTTGGAGAGGGTGCCGATGCTGCGCCCGAGGGTTCTATTAGAGGTGCTCGGGGCGCAGATATGGCAGCAGATGCCGCAGGTGATACTGCAGTACCCCTATGCTGGGGTTGACTTCTGGGGAGACGTGGACATGGTGCTACCTCCTGGGGAGGCTTTTGATCATCGAGGTATGTTGAGTATCATGCGTGGTTGTGATTTATGTTATGTTTTTGAGATATCAGTCCATATATATGTGATATAGATGCTGATATGATCTGCTTGTTGTTGTTTGGTGTATGTGAAGATGTGGCACCTCGCGGGTGCGAGGTGGAGTTGCAGAGAGCGTCGGCTCAGCGAGAGCCAGAGAGACTTCCATATGGAGGGAGACGTGGGCGGGATGAGGCCGCGGGGCGACCAACAGAGCCCGAGAGACCGACGAGGAGGCCGATTTGATGACCCTGGTGCGGGGCCATCACACGCTCCTCCGACGGCGGCTGGAGGTGATTTTGATGATATACGTCGTCGTCTGGAGACGGTGTTACAGGACGTGCTTGAGGGCATGTGGATCCGCATCCAAGACGAGGGGTTCCTGGAGCAGTGTATAGGATTACCACCACCATGGCGGGGTATAGTGCGACGAGCAACTGTGTTTGTTGCGATGACTAGTGGATGCCTGTTGCCGGGGGAGGGGGGTCCTGTGGATGCTCCACCACCACCGCCTGGGGCAGGTGGGGGTGGGCCACCACCTCCTCCTGAGGGAGGAGCAGGTGGGGGTGCGATAGAGGCACCCTGATGGATGTATATTGTATACTTTTTTTGATTGTATCTAGGCTGGTGAGCCGATTTTGTACCGAGGTGTGGCACTGGCCTGCGAGCATATGTATTTTTTGTATGTAAACATTTGGATGGCCTGATCGGCCTTGATATATATATATATGAGTATACATCTTTTTTGAGATCCTGGTGTTGTTTACATAGATTTTTTGTTTTATGTTTATGATGTTGTCTATCTTATCTATATGCTGTGACAGGATGTATGGGATGTTTTATGTATGTGTAGCTTGATGTGATATATGCCAATCTAACACCATGTTAGCTATTTCATCTGTTGTTTGATTCAATTGTCTTGGACTATGTGTAAATGTAATGGAATCAAAATGTCGAGATAACAGTCTAACCTGCAGGTATTTGCGAAAGAGGCACGGATCGTGTACACGGTATACATTGTTGAGCTGGAGAACGACTAGTTGAGAGTCGAGGAAGACGCTAAGGTGGCGAATATGATGACGCTGGGCGTCGGCCAGGAGGCCAATGACCGCAGTGTATTCAACTTGGTTGTTGGTTGCTGGTCCCAAACAGATGCCACTGGAATGTAGCATTTCATGTGAGGGGGTATATAAAGCCCAAGCTGCCGAAGCGAGATTTTGTGTCCAACGGCTGGCGCCGTCGGCGTAACCAATGTGGTAGGCTGGTGAAGGAAGCATATGTCAATAGAACCAAGGATAGTTTAGACGAGAGGGGTGAGAGAAAAAAAGAAAAAACACTAGAAAAAGAAAATGACCTAAAGTAGTGTGACTACTTTTAAGCATAAAATTTCTTGAGGTATAACCCATTGACGGGTTCCTTGAGTGAGAGGCCTTCGGGGGAGGCTAGGATGTATGCGCCTTTTGTGAGGCAATGTTGGATGATGTAAGGGCCATGCCAAAGTGATTCGAATTTTCCGTGGCCAAAGGTATCATGAGCGATATCATAGGCCAAGACGAGGTCGCCTTCACGGAATGAACGAAGGTTGACATGGTGATCAAAGGTAGCTTTGGATCATTTTTTAGCTGCCTTGTTGTTCTGTAATGAAGATCGACGATCTTCATCCAGTGACTCCAAGTTCAGCAAGCACTGCTCCATTGGAGCAGTGTCAGGTAATAGCTCAATTGCGGTGCATAAAGTGGGTATTTCGCACTCGATGGGAAGAGTTGCCTCGACCCCATGGACTAAATGGAATGGTGTGAAACCTATGGCGGTATTTACTGCCGTTCGATAAGCCCATAGCGCGGAAAATAACATGTGATTCCAATTGGTTTTATGTTTATTAACCGTGCGCTGTAATATGGTCTTGAGGACTTTGTTTACTACCTCGACCTGTCCGTTTGACTGAGGGTAATATGGTGAGGCAAACTCATGAGAGAAGCCTAACTGAGATGAGAGTTCGACGAAGATCTCATTCTCGAAGTGTTTTCCATGGTTGGAAACGAGCTGGAGTGGTACGCCAAAACGGGATATGACGTGATTAAAGAAAAAACGCGCTGCAATGTCAGCGGTGTTGTTGAAAGTGGGCATAGCTTCGGCCCATTTGGTGAAGTAATCAACAGCGACAACAATGTATTTGCGACCATTGCTGGAGGGGGGATTACAAGTCATAAAGTTGATGCCCCATTTACAAAAAGGGCCCGCAGTAATGACAGGGTGAAGAAGAGCGGGGGGAGCTCGGGCTTTGTTGGCATAGAGATGACATTGCTCACATCGTTTCATGACGTGAATGCAATCGTGAAACAATGTAGGCCAAAAGTAACCGGCTCTGATAATTTTCTGAGCCGTGGAGATACCCGAAAGATGGCCCCCACAGGCGCCGCTGTGGCAGTCGTTTAAGACTCTGTCGACCTCGTCAATAGTCAGGCAACGACGAAGAATGGTGTCAACGCCCCGTCGATATAGGATGTCTCCGATGAGGAGATAGCGGGGGGCCTGATGGCAAATACACCGATGATCATCTCGTGAAAGGTGCTGACCGAACTTTTGAGTTCGTAGGTAGACGAGAAGGTCGCCATACCAAGGGTCATCGGAAGTGATGTAAAAGAGATGTTCGTCAGGAAAGTCGGTGTTGACGGGGGCACTGGTGGTGTCAGAGGGGAGGGCCGTGACAAGTTCAGCGAGAACGAGGGCCTTCTTACTCTTAGGTGTTGAAAACTCGAGGTCGTACTCCTGAAGGATAACGATCCATCAAGCGAATTTGCCGTTAACTTGTCGACGGCTGAGCAAGTATTGCATAGGGTTGGAGTCTGCGATGACCTTGGTGGTCCGAAGCAGAATGTAATGGCGCAGTTTCTGGACTGCGAGGACGACTGCAAGAGAAAGTTTCTCTTCGTGTTTGTACTTCAAGGGTGGTCCTGAAAGGTTCTTACTAACGTAGTAAATGACGTGTTCACGATTGTCATCTCCGAGCTGGACGAGGATGCCGACTACTGATACAGCTGATGCTGATATGTAGAGGATGTAGTCGCGATTGTAGTCAGGTGCACTAATCAAAGGTGCATTTGAAAGTGCTGTTTTGAGATCGTCAAATGACTGTTGGGTATAATCGTCCCAATGAAAGGGAATGTCGTGACGTAGTAAGCGAAGGAAACTATGCACGCATATGGCGTAATCAGGAACAAAGCGTCTAAGGAAGTTAGCTTTGCCCTGTAGACTCTGCAGTTGTCGTAAATTTCGAGGAGGTGGAATTTCGGTGATGGCTTTGACTTTGAGGGGGTCCACGGTAATACCGTTTTGGGAAACAATAAAACCAAGGAGGCACCCAGTGGTGACACAGAACACACACTTGAGAGGATTCAAGCGGATATTATACTGACGACACCGTTGAAAAATGATTCGTAAATCATCAAGATGTTGGGTGTGTTTCTTGGAGCGAGCTGTGAGGTCATCCAAGTAGGCGAGGATGATTTCATCCAGATCGTGAAATATGTATGTCATCGCCCGCTGGAAGGTTGCGCCGATATTTTTTAAGCCGAAAGGCATGACACGATATGCGAAAGTACCCCACGGGGTAATGAATGCGGTTTTATATTGATCGGCTGGGTGGATTTGAATTTGGTTATAGCCAGAGAATCCGTCCATAAAGGAGAGAGCCTCGTGACCAGCGCAGTCGTCGATAATATGATCGATGAAAGGCGTTGGGAAGTTGTCTTTTGTACATGCGTTATTGAGATCGTGAAAGTCTGTGCAAACGCGGATAGTGCCTTGTTTTTTGTCGACGGGTACAGGTTTGGAAACCCATGAAGTGTAAGCGATGGGATAAATAAACCCGGCCGCACGTAATTTTTCAATTTCAACTTTGATAGCTGCGGCCTTGGAAGGGTGTAGCGGTCGCTGTTTCTGGCGAATTGGTGTGATGTCGGGCCAGGTGTCGATGCTATGTTCGACAATAGATGGGTCAAGACCCGGCATCTCCGTGTATGACCAGGCGAAAATATCCCTGTATTCCTGGAAGAGGGCTTTATATGCGGCAATTTCCTGAGGAGTGCAAGCAGCTCCAATGATGATTTCTTCTACGACGCCATTTTTAATGGAAATGTCGATTTTGGTGGTGGGGGAAATGTTAGCCATGTTGCCTTCTTCGAACGCATCAGGGGCAGGAATGGGACTGTTGAACCAATCGATAGGCCCAGATGGGATAAAATCTTTGGTTTCGACCGCGTAAATAGGGTTTTGATTAGGGGGCATGAGGGCTTCCTGTGGGAGGAAGAGTGCACGATGATGTAGTGCGTCCCAGGGAGAGTCTGGGGGTTGTAGCTCTTCTAGTATTTCCTCGTCGTTTTGGAAACGACGGGAATATAAGGGGTCGTGATGAGTGATCTCAGTGCTAGTGTGATTTCCCCCTGCTGGAGAAGCAAGGGGAGGGGTCCAAGCAGAGGGTGAGGGATCGCTCGACATGAACCATATGTTGAAATACTGAGGAGTACCCGTGGTGGTTGGATGGAGAGTCTCTGTAGGGGAATGAGCAGGAGAGTTGGGGGGATTGCGGGGTAAATCCTCAGAAATGTTATTAAAGAACCATGGAGGCGTTGGAAGTGCCTTGGGCTCGGGAGGAATGACATGAAGAATTGCTACTGACAAGGGAAGGTCATTGGTCATCTCTGCGGGTTGAAGAAGCAGGGATAATTGACGTTGCCTGTAAGCAAGGATCATCGGACACTGGTATGTAAAGTGAGTCAATGAATCGCAGAGAGAGCAAGGGCATCTCATACGTTCATTGACTGTAGTGGTGACATAGCGAATGTCCGTGATGTTTGAAGAGGACGTGGTAGGGCGTGGGTTGTTCTGGAAGTTCTGGCGTACAGCCGCTAATGTCTACCAAAAGCGTGGCAGTGATGGGCAATGGTGAGTGTAATGGCCATATTTTGAACATATAGCACATGCAAATTTGGTCCTCAACCCTTTACTACTGGAAGGGTTGGTGGTAGTGGTACTTGCAGTAGTGACAGGTGTTGGTGGAGTGGGATTGGGAGGAATCAAATTCTGTAATTCAGGTAGGGATGGGCAGTTGTTGGTTTGGTGGCCCTCTTTCTCACATAATGTGCAAGGTGGTGGAATGCGTGGGGGAAGTGGAGCTATGGGCTCCTTCTTCTTTTTCCTGCCCCCAGCTGTAGCAGGGGGGGTAGGGAGTATGGGGGTAGTGGGGGTGGTGGGGGTGAGGACAGGAATCGTCATGGGGAGGCCTTCCTGTGGGCGAGGGACCATCTCAGGTGGATGTAAATACCACACTGGATTGCTAACACCATATTGGGTAGTGTGAGCACTGCGGCTACCTGGAAAGATTCTATACCGAGTGGTGGGTAAAAGAAAGGAATTTGAGTGAGGGGTCGGGGAACTGTCTCCCAAATGGGACTAGGTCCCTGAGGGGGTGTGGATTCGTGGACCGTGGAGGTCGATGAGTGCGCAGGAGGCTCCACTTGGAGTGGTTCTGTGACTATTGAGACGTCAGGAATGATTGAAGCCTCCTGAGGAGGACGAGCATCCTCCGTGTGAGTTTTGTTAGATGTGACGACGCATACTTGATTAGGGGGAAGGAGTGGAGGTGCTCCATGGTATGTCCCTAATAAGGATGGATCTTTGAAAATTCCAGGACCCATCTCTACGAGTGGGTATGTGTCGTAGTTGGTGTGGATAAGAGGAAGAATGTTATCGAGATTGGCAGATGGGTTTGGCTCATAATGTGAGACTTGGTCTATGGTCACAATCTTTCCGTTGTGGGGGAACATGATTGTTCTAAAGACGGAAGATGCCACTGCCTTCATAGCATACATGTAGCTACGTCCGAACAAGATATTGTAATCGAGTGGGGCATCGATAACTTCGATATCAATGAGAATGGTTTTGCCTCCGAGTTCAACGGGGACATTTTGGAAGAGCCCTTCAGGAGATGATGGTCGTCCGTCATAAGCTCGTAATGTGATGGCGGAGGGTATGAGTTCCGGAGAACCAAGTTTCTTCCATACTATTTTGGACATGATGCATGTAGATGCACCCTCGTCGATGATACACCGATGGACGGTGATGTTCCGTATTTTTACTGGTATTTGAATAGCGACCAAGGCGGGAAGACGAGGTTCGCAGTTATCAAGGTCAAAGGTGATGAGTCGAGTATCAACTGGGTCGACTACCCCTAAAGCGAAAAGTAGGGATTTCCGTTGTGTAGGACAAGTCTGGAGGACTTCCAAGACTGACATGGCAGCCGGGGATTGTGCTAAGTCGTCTACCAAACTATAATTATGAGCTGCCCTAGCCTATGGGTTGTGGACATTCCGACGCAAGGGGATGTGAGGGATGCGTAATGGTGGTTCGGCGGAAGGGCGAGGGATAACCAACGGGGGTCCCGTCGGTGTAGGGTTTGTCTATGGATAGATAGGAGTAGACTCAGCTGGATACTAGCGATTTCGCGTTTGCAGAAGGATTTCTTCCTCACTGGTGAGGAGAATGGTACGCTTTGCTGGATTGTTAGGGTTGTGGTATTGTCCCACCTGAGGTGGGGGACGTTGTGCATCCTGTTGGGTGTTTATCACTCCTTGATGTGGAATATGATTTTGGAGTACGGCGGGAGGAGGTTGTTGCACATACTGTTGTGGTGCCTGCTGAGGGGCAGTTTGTGCAGGGGTAGGGGGAAGATTACCTGAGTCTTTCAACCATTTGAAATCAGCGATCTGGGGGCAATGGTGAGTGTAATGACCGAACTCACCACAAAGGGCACAAGGGTGGATGGTTTTAACATTATTTCGCCCTTGGCGTTTGTTATTATTTCCCCCTTGGGGGTTTTGGTTCCCTTGGTTCTGGTTGTCCCCAGGGGGTTGGTGCTGTGGGGGTTGATTCCCGCCTTGACTAGGATTTTTGTTATTCCTATTCTTTCCTTTCTTCTTGGTATTGTGCAATGGATGAGTTGTGTTGGCTGTATTCAATTGTTCAAAATTCTGGTACTGTTGAGCAGCGGAAGGTTGAACAAAATTTACCCCCGCGTGTGGATGTGGGGGAGCCATGGGTTGTGGAGGACCAGGAAAGGAGAAGTATGGATTTTATGGTGGTACCTATCCATAAGGAACATAGGGAGGCGCAGTGCTTTCACTAGTACTATAAGCTGATGTTGAGGGAGTACCACTGCTTGTGGGAATAGGCGGATGTATGGGAGGTGCTGGTGGTGGTCTATTGATGGGTGGAGGCATAGCAACAGGGTATGGCTGTTGATAAGTGGGTGGGGGGTAATAAGGAGTGCCCCCATATACCGTCGGGTACTGAGGTGTTCCATACATTGGTGGTGGTTGGGGTTGTGGACCATGGTGTGTGGTTTCACCTATTAGTCCATCTGCTGAATGAGACATCCCAGGTTTGTCTTGGCCAAATGGCGTAGGTTTGGGAAGATCAGGAAGTACTGTGTATAAGTATCCTGACTGTGCATAGATGAGGTCATATTGTTGGGCCTTACTAATGGATTCCTCTTCAGATTGAGGGAAGGTGGAAGCGACGTCCTTGCCAAGTAGAGAGACAAGTGATCTAAGAAACCAGTCAAGGCACTGTTGCTTGGTGGTTTATGCTTTACACAAACTACGTCGCCTACGCCACTCATGAATGTGGTCAGCGATGTGGGTGGCTGAGGTTTGTTTGAAGTTAGACAGTAGTTCTAGACCATTGTCATGGCGGATGGGTAATTGGAAAAAGGTCAAGAAGGCTTTGGCCAAAGACTCAAAGGTCGTATGGGACCCTGATTTTTCTTCAACATACCATTTGGCTGATGGGCCCATGAGTGTGCGTTGAAATAATTGCAGTCTGACGGAATCGTCCATGATGCTATTGGAAGAACACCATAGATGAAAGGTCATGACATGGTTGGCGGGGTCATCCCCTGCCTTTCCTTCAAACTTTGGTATGTCTGAAGGAAGTTTGGTTGGCATTGCAGGCCATGTG
>ML802350.1:94174-106610 GCA_009831015.1 Picea engelmannii
CCTAAGTGCTTATGTTTGTTTGACTATCCCCTTTATAAGTTGAGGGGTCTAAGTGGTGCAGTATTTAGAGCATGCATAACATCATTCTTGAGAAGGAAAATGACTTTCCCCACATCCAAAAAAAACCTTACAATGTGAAATTTAGTTCAGATGTGTGGCCTTCAGTGTAGACAGAGGTGCATATGGCGCCTGCACCCTGACAGTATTGAGAACTAAAGTGCATGCACGCATAGAGAGAACGTTGCGCAGGCGCATGCGCGCAAGATGCGCGTCTGTGGGGTGGAATACCCGTGCGCCTGTGACAAGTGACCGAGAAAGAAAATCCGGATGGATTTTTCTCAATTCTCCTGTGAATTGACTGGTTAGCAGGTCGACGGAGGCCGGTTTGTGTCCCTGCAAGTTAATAAAACCGAAAGGAAGGAAAAATAAACCCAAATGAGGGAGGAATTGAAACCTACTCCCCAGTGAAGTCGCCAATCTATTCACACCCAATTCGTCACCTAGTGAGCAAATCGAGGGTGCTTACATGCCCTGTTGGGTCTTGCAGAGCATGACAGCTGTGGAAGGAAGGGTTAGAGGAAACAAAACAAGACTGTAAGCAAGAATTAAATAAAAAAAAACTACAACTGTGAGCATATGGATAAAGAAACAATAAACACAAAAAAGACACCGATATCACCAATGGTTTTGAGCTGGTCAATTGATGAAATCAAAGCACGATGAAGGAAGAGAACAGTGGTTCCTTCTTCCCCCAAAGGAAGGCTCTTGAGGCCCTCACAAACTTTCTCTCCTTACAATGCGAAGAAATGAGAATGATGGTGAAATAACTCCCAGCACATCCACTCAATGGAGAGGTGAATGGCCCTATGAAATGTTGCCAAATGTGTTATCATCAAAGAATGAGCCCTTGACAATCTTAGCAGCATAACAATACCTGAAATTCCTTATGAAAACAATGGTTCTTCATGGCTTTTTATAGCAGATCACCGGGTGATTATGTAACCTCTTCAAAGTGTGAAAAGGGGCTCTTTAGGGCTTCATTAGGTCTTAGACCCGCCTACCCTGCGGATTCAGCTCGGATTTGGGAGTCAAATCAGATTGGGAGCTGGTCCATAAGTGGTTGGGAGGTCGACCAATGCAATAAATGTGCCGTTTAGCAGGTGCGTGGGTTTTTTCGTTGATAGCCACGCGTCGTGCGCGCATGCGCGAATAGTACGTTCTTGTCCTGTGCATGTGCGTGCGCACCAAACTGCTGTAAAGCACCCTTCAATTTTTGGTTACTTTGTATAGTTTTTGACCCTTCTGGAATGCTGTGAAATTAATTCAGTGCCATGAATGAGTTCATTACTGTTTTGACGATGCAGATTTCTTGTCGCCATGTGCGGACAAAATTTCAGTGATAACAGGAAGCAATCCAACATTGCTCTTAGCACAACGGAAGCAGAATACATTGCTGCATGTTCTACCAGCTGCGAAGCTATATGGCTTCGAAAGTTGTTGACCGACCTATTTGACCTAGAGATGGAAGCAACCACAATCCTATGTGACAACTAGAGCTGCATAAAGATGAGAGAGAATCCTGTATTCCATGATAGGTCGAAGCACATAGAGATTCGTTATCATTACATCCATGACATGGTGTAGAGAGAATCCATAAAGCTCTAGTACGTTAGCACGAATGAACATGTTGCTGATGTGTTGACCAAGCCTCTATCTCATGTAAAGTTTGATCACTTTTGAGATAAGCTTGGTATAGTCTGAAAGGACCTTCCTCGAAAGGGGGAGTAGTTGCTATGATGAGACATCTCTTGCTTCCAGCTTCAGTGCTGTGACGTAAAACAAGAAGATGTGATGAGACTATTACTGTGCTTCCGACTTGAAAACTGTGACGTAAATCCAGTCTAGTATCTTGATTCCAACCTGATGGTTGTGACGTAAAGCAAGATGATGAGATGAGACTAGCACTATGCTTCTGACTTGACAGCTGTGACATAAATCCAGTCTAGTATCTTGCTTCCAACTTGATGGTTGTGACATAAAGCAAGAAGATGTGATGAGACTAGTATTGTGCTTCTAGCTTGACAGCTGTGACGTAAAGCCAATCTAGTATATTTCTTCCAACCTGATGGTTGTGACGTAAAGCAAGACGATGAGATGAGACTAGTACTGAGCTTCTAGCTTGACAGCTATGACGTAAAGCCAGTCTAGTATCCTGCTTCCAGCTTGATTGTTGTGACGTAAAGTAGGATGAGTTTCTTTCTTCCATCTTGACTACTGTGATGTAAAGAAAGACTATGAGATGAGACTAGAAATGTACTTCTGGCTTGACAAATGTGACGTAAATCCAGTCTAGTATCCTTCTTCCAACTTGATTGCTGTGACGTAAAGCAGGACGAGTTTCTTTCTTCTAGCTTGACTGATGTAACGTAAAGCAAGACTATGAGATGAGACTAGAACTGTGCTTCTAGCTTGACAGCTGTGACGTAAATCCAGTCTAGTATCCTGGTCCCATCTTGATTGCTGTGACGTAAAGCAGGACGAGTTTCTTGCTTCCATCTTGACTGCTGTGATGTAAAGCAAGACGAGCACTATGCTTCCAGCCTTACAACTATGACGTAAAGCCAATCCAGTATTATGATGATGAGCCAGCCTCGTGCTGTGATGATGATGTATTAGTTTTATACTAATACATATTGATGCAGATGATGATTGCATTCATTTGAGAATGACGATGCTACCGATGAAGAAAAATTTCGATGATTTATAGATATGCCAGTCAGTGTTCGAAGATGATATTGATGATGCTGTCCTCTCACCCACTTGATGTTGTTGATGATGTTGTCCTCTCTCTCTCACATGATGCTGTTGAAGAATACCCTTCTTGTTAAGGGGTAGTGTTGAAATAATGTAACTGTAAAGTGTATTCTTATTCTTATTTGATATATTATTCATTGGAGCAATCCCCATTGTGGATTGATCATGTCGGATATTGTAAAAGGACCAAATCCCGTTTTGCGGATTGGTCATAATGTAATTGTAAAAGGAAAAAGAAGAAGTCGGCCCCAAAATATATCAAGAGGCCCTGAAATATAATAAAGTTGGTTACAACCACCCAGTTTGAGAAGTTGGCCCTGCCAAAGAAGAGACACTTCACACGTGACAGATTTGTATAAATAAGGAGGCTAGCACCTCACTTAGACACACACCTCACTTGCTAATTGAGAGACAAGTTTCAGAATTGCAGTTGGAGAAGAGAGAGAGAGAGAGTGGTGCATATTTGGGAGAGGATATTCTGTATTAGCTTTAGTTATCTCTTGGGATTGTATTGGCTATCTATAATAAGGAAGTTTTGCTGGGTTTTCTTCCCCTAGAGGGTTTCCCAGGATAAATGTTGTGTCTCTTGTGATTGTGTATTTCTCAGTGATCTTGTGTTATGCTATTGTTATCTATTGAAATGCAAAGAACTATAATAATGGCTTAAACATTAACAATATACATGTCTCTTCTAGGTTTTACATCACAAAGGGCTAGGTATTACTCCCTACAAGAATTTTCCAAGACAATTACAAAGAAAGAATAACGAGAACACAAATAATGAGAAATGACAAAGGTTCTCTCCTCCCACTAATACATTTGGAACATTTTATTACGATGTTTCGAGAGCATTCCAATGAATAAACACTGGATTTCTGATGAACCCGATTCCATAGGTTCATCAAATCCATTGTGTTGACCCATCGACAACCATATCCATATGTTGTATGCCCGATGTATAAAAATTCCATGTGGAAGCTATGGAGATATTTAATCCACCAGACTTTCATCGACTGGCGAAAATCATATATAGTTGTCGTGCATTCCACACAAAAGGCTTCCATGAAAATTTTTCCAGGAAATTTCTATTCACCAAGATCTCATCGTAATACCAAGTACATTCATCGTTAGTGCAATGATATCACACATAAATATTGTCGAAGTGCCGATGCGCATGGCATCAAAATTATGACCTTATGGCGGGTCACATCCGTCGGAGGCATGGTGATCAAGAGGGAATAGTCCATCAACGGTCCAAAAATATGGTGTGGTTAGTCTATTGAAGTGGCGATGCTAGGGAGGGAAATTTCCTTGGCATGGAAACGCTATGGCGGGAAAATTATACCTACATTATGACGAGGAAGAAAAGTCTGTCGGAATACCGATGAAGCGTCGACATGATTGGGGCATTTCCATTGGAGAAGTGATGAGCGTGGGAAGTTTTCATTGGAGATATGACAATGTGCATTGGATTTCAGAGTTCCAACAGTTGGAAAATAAAGTAAAAAAAAATTCAAATTGATGTTGTACACTAAAATCCATGCTTATGATGAATTGGACACAAGGAGTAGGTAGATGTGTTAGAATAAGAAGTCGAACAGATGTAGATGACAATGTTATCGATATATGATGATATAGATGATTAGGACTAAGGTTTCTATCGTTGCATAAAACCATAATTCAATCTTGTTAGAGCCTCCACATATAAAAATGCACACTCATGCTTAAGAAATACATGTTTTTCTTTTAAACTGTAATTTCTACCCTTGTGCAAAATGCATTCCAAGCTTCACAAAAATGCACACCTAGGTCTCAACACACCTGTAATTTGAGTGATTCAAGTTGTTGAGGGTATATTAGATAATTTTACACCTGTCTACATATTTATATTTTCATTTGCAAACATAAAAGTGGTTGTTGTATAAAAGAGGAAAAATCTACCTTGTAAATTGAGAGACCAAAACAATAGAAAGTGACCTAATGGAAATGCACTCCCATGCTTCTATATAGCTCCAAATTTAGTGATATATGTTTTGGGGTGAATTTAATAACATTCTAAATCTATACATATCATCTGGAGTGCATTTTCAAATTAATAAGGACTTCTACATTGAACCAAGATTCAAGACTTTTTGTAAAATGGAGGGTAAAACTGTCTTACTGTAAAATGCACGCCTAAGACTCATACAACCTCCAAATTGAGTGGTTCAAATTTTGGAGTTTGTATTTTATTGTTTTTACATTTTTTCATACCTTTAGTTTTTCATTTTGAAACCAAAAACCCTCTGTTGTGCATAAAGTCTAAAAGCTTCCTTATAAATGCAAAAAGATGCATAGAGGAAAAAATGCATGAAAAAAGGCATGTTGAAAAATGCACGCCCTAGGAAGAAAAATCCATGTATGGTGTTGGATATGTTGTAAACCCTAACAAATATATACTAGTTTGATTTGGGTCCAAAATTTAGTAAAGGGTTTAAATATACAATGGTTTGGGATTACATGCATCAATAAATATGTATTGTTACATTTATAACTCCAAATTTCTTTAAAAGTTACTTGAAGTTATTCTCAAAACATAACTAGAAAAAATATGACATCATAGATCCTATATATCTACGTCTATAATCAAATGTAGATTGTGATAATGAATTAGAGAATTGTTCAACTTACTGTTCTTGGAGCTTCCTATTTTCTTCTAGAAATTATTCAACCTCTCGACAATTGACAGCTTTGTCCTTTGGTAGGTTTTCCTCCTCAGTAATAGGAATGCTTTCTATTTCTGCATCATCTAACATAGAATGCTAAAAGAGAATTATAAAATTAAAATCCAAACTATTTACATTAAAAACCTCTACTAATAAAGGACGCCTTACTCTGATAGGAATGCAAACTGAACCTTGTATAAAACTTTACCATGAAGCATGACTACATAAATCATTTAAAACTAGCAAAATTACGAAACTGTATTTTTTTTCTAGGATCAATTTAATCTTTAGGGTGAGATAAATACCCCACAATTCTTGAAACTTTGTTTTTTTTCATAGGGAAAACACAATCTTTAAGGTGAGACAAACACCCTGCAACTATAGTCATTTTCTAAGAACATGACCACAGTGAACAGAGGTTAAAAACAAAGTTCTGTTCTGATATTGAATATACATAATTTGTCCTCAAAGAAAACTACCAGGAAATGGCATCAACAAATAAACATTAATATTTAACCACTGTGAACACACACTAACTAAAATGAAAAAATGAGTACTAGCTACCTGCATCCATGAGCTCAATGAAGTAGGAGCCTGTACAACCACATCACACATAGGCTAGATGTTAGTTGCATTTCCATTGCGAATACCTGCATAAATCATCATAGAGTAAAATGTTATGTGTCTGAATAATAATTAAATAAATAAATATAGTTATCAACATGTATGAGAGTCTAGAAAGACTGAAGTGGAATATCTGAATGAGCTTCTCTTGGTTTTGAGAATAATTTATTCTCTATTGAACATGGCCAACCATGTGAATTTCGTCGCAATGGTTTCTATGGTTGCATAAAACCCTAATTCAAGCTTGTTAGAGCCTCCACATCTAAAAATGTACACTCACACTTAATAAAACATGTTTTTTTTAAACTATAATTTCCGTGCTTGGGAGAAATGCACACTAGGATTCACAAAAATGACTTCTACCTTGAACCAATATTCAAGACGTTTTGTAAAATGGAGGGTAAAACCGTCTTACTGTAAAATTCATGCCTAAGACTCATATTACCTCCAAATTGAGAATTTAAATTTGTGGAGTTTGTATTTTATCATTTTACATCTATTCATACCTTTTTCATTTTGAAACCAAAAACCATTTTCTCTGCATAAAGGCTAAAAACTACCTTGTAAATGAAAAACATGCATAAAGGGAAAAATGCATGAAAATAGGGCATGATGAAAAATGCATGCCCTAGGAATAAAAATCCATGTATGGTGATGGTAATTTATAAGTTATAGGATTGTGGATATTTTATAAACCCTAAATATTGTATACTAGGGTTATTTGTGCCAAAAATTTAGTAAAGGGTTGAAATTTGATGATGATGATTAACGTCCACTGAGACCAATTGGTTTATCATACCTTAAGAGGGTAAGCGATTACTTTGATTTCTTTAAAATTGTATTTCTATGGTCAAAAATAATTGAGAGAAGCATTCCAAAATCACCATAGTTTTGATGACTTAGGAGGTTAGGAAGGTTTGTATTTTGGAAAATATTTTTAAATTGAGATCTAATATGGGTATATGCAGGGAAATCTAAGAGGAAGTTATTTTCATTGTCTACCCACTTGGTGTCACAAAGAGGACACATTCTTTCATCCCATGGTGTTTTGGGAGTTGTCCAATGCCCAATTTCACTATGTATCTCATGAGAGTTTATTCTTATTTAAGCAATGGCAATTTTCTTCTTTTCACTTCTCAAAACTAAGAGGTAATTTTGATCTTCTAAATTAGGGTTGACCACCTCCTTGTAGTATCTTAATTTTATTTATCAACTAATTCTTTATCACACTACATATTCTCCTTAAATTTAGAAGTTGTAATATTATCGATATTCTGCATAATGGCTTCTTCTTGTATTCCCCCATGATTTAGCCAAGATTTGGCATCTTTATGCCATCCCCGCTTGAGCTACTGGTGGTTTTTGCTAGAGTTTGAAGGAATTTTGGGGAGACTCTTGTCATCCATGTTTTTTATCTTGTTCTTGTATGTTAGGTATCTAATCATAACAAGGCTATCAATGGGGTAAATGATTTCTTCTATGAGGAGGATAATATAGGGTGTATTGTCCTTAATTTTGAGATTATAAGTTATAAAATTATTTTGGATCTGTTCTATCTTTCTCCAGGATTCTCTAGATATAATACAACCCCAAAATTCACATCCATATAAGATAACCAGAGTGACAAGAGTGTGAGAGAGGAGTTTTTTTTATCCCAAAGCTAAAGGTCTATTGGTTTACAAATGTTTTCGAGCCCATAATAATATTTCTACCCTCAATTTATCCTTTTTTCAATGCTATATTTCCAATTGAGCTTGTGGTGGATATTGATTCCAAGATATTTGTATGAAGGAAATTCCTCCAAGATATTATTGTCATAAACAAACTTATCATAGGTGATCCTTTTGGATTTAATTATCATAACCTTTTTTTTCTCAGTGTTCACAATCATGCCCATGCTAGAGAAGAAGTCCTTGAGGATTATTAGTTGCTTACCTAGGTCATAGGGACTCTTTTCTATAAGAAAATTATCATCAACATACATAATAAGAATAATGACTATACTAGCGAGAGTCGAACCAACACAACTTTCATCCTCCAAATAATCTTCTAACTTATTAATATAAATGAAAAAAATGGTAGGGGATAGGGTACAACCTTGCTTGACTCTTGTATTATAGTTAATTTCTTCTGACTAGCCCTCAATGTTACTAAACTTGGCAATAAATTTCTCATATATCCTTACTGCAATAAATATTAACTCGAAAGGGAATTTAAGCTCTTGTAACATATTCCAGAGATTACTCTTGGGAATAGTGTCAAAATATTTTCTAAAATCATTGAAACAACAAAGGAGATTAGTTTTATCATTATGACACTTCTCTACAATGATCCTAAATTTAACAAGGTGGTCCATAGTGTAATAGTGGCCTCTAAACCCAACCTGGCCTCTAGCTCTTTTTCCATGGATTTCTATCCATTTACCGATGTTTTTTCCAAAATACTTCTGTAAATATTAGATAAAATGGGGCTAATCATAATGGTCCTATAATTAGAGGGATTGATTTTATCCCCATTTTTAAAAATAGGGATAATGAGGTTTTGAGTCCAAGGTTTTGGGAAGCCTTGTTGGATAGCTAAATTGAAGAGCTTATGTATGTGAGGGATGAAGATAGGTCCTCCAATTTTTAATATTTCATCTTGGCAACCTTCAATGTCCTTGTATTTTCCTTTTGAGAGCCGCTTAACCCCAAAGTTAACGTCTTCTATATAAAACACACCATCCTTTGTAGAGCTATTTGGCATGTTGTCCATGACATTAAGGGATGCATATAGATTGGTTTGGGATTACATGCATACATGCATATGTATTTTTACATTTATAACTCTGTATTGATTTAAAAGTTACTTGAAGTTATTCTCAAATCATAACTAGAAAAAATACGACATCATAGAGCCTATATACCTACATCTATAAGAAAATGTAGATTGTGATAATGAATTAGAAAACTATTCAACTTATTGTCCTTGAAGCTTCCTATTTTCTTCTATAAATTCTTCAAACCTCTCAACAATTGACAACTTTGTCCTTAGGTAGGTTTTCTTTCTCAATAATAGGAATGATTCCAATTTCGGCATGATCTGACACAGCTTTCCAAAAGTGAATTATAAAATTAAAATCCAAACTATTTACATTAAAAACCTCTACTGATAAAGGAGACCTTACACTGATACAAATACAAACCGAACCTTGAATAAAACTTTACTGTGAAGCATGACTACATAAATTCTTTAAAACTAGTATAATTTTGAAACTGCATTTGTTTTTCTGGGATAGATGCAATCTTTAGGGTTAGACAAACACCCTACAATTCCTGAAACTATGTTTCTTTTTATAGGACAGATGGAATATTTAAGGTGAGACAAACACCCTGCAACTATTGGTATTTTCTAGGTGCATGCCCATAGTGAATAGAGGTTAAAAACAAAGTTCTATTATGATATTGAATATACATAATTTATCATCAAAGAAAACTATCAGGAAATGACATCAACAGTATCAACATGAATCTTTGGCAACTATACACATACACTAACGAAAGTGGAAAAATGAGTACTAACTACCCACGTCCATGATCTTGATGAGGCAGTAGCTTATACACCTACATCACACATAGGCTAGTTGTTAGCTGCATTTCCATTGCAAAGACTTGCAAAAATTATTTGAGAATAAAAAGGTTATATGGATGAATAATAATTAAATAAATAAAGAGACATATCAACATGTATAAGAATCTAGAAAGACTAAAGTGGAATACCTAAATGAGCTTCTCTTGGTTTCGAGAACAATTTATTCTCTAATGAACATGGCCAACCAAGTGAAAATGGAATCTCATTTGGATCCTCCCCTCCTAGATCACTCTCAATTCCCCATACCCAATCTATCTAATGAAAAATAATTGAAAGTGGCATAGTGTGATTTAGTAACAAAACAAAAATCAAAGGTAAATTAAAGAAAGAATCTGTGTGCAGATATGTGGTTTTATACAAACAAAACATATAAGATTCATCCATAATAAAGTAGAAAAACAAAAATTGTAGCAACATATAGTTTATATTAATTATTTTTTTCATCAAAATATGTTTCCATTATACATGTTTCTCATAATATATACAATCACTTTTTTTCTTCTTCTATTTCATAGTTTTCATATATTTGTTGTTTGTATCATCCATTTCTTGATCCAATTCAGTTGTTTGGATCTCTCTTGGTGCTAATTGAATATGAATTATCTGACGTGTTGTACGTCTATTCATGTACACTCCACGACGTGTAGGATGCCATTGAGGGGCATCAACTACAATAACAAAAAGGGTTAAATTGATATGGTTAGTTATTATTCAAAGAAGTAGTTCATTAATAAAAATATCATTACAATTTCCTTTACCAGGTTGACTAGTCGAGACCATTGGTTTGACTTCCATGTGTTCTTTCTCTCACCAAGCATCCTCATCTACATGCTTTTACATTGAAACAAGAAAAGTATAAGTACACCATATGCAAGTAAATATTAATAATTGTAATCTATACTTCTGATTTTATAGCCATAATACCATCATGGCTAGGTTGCACACCACCATCATTGGGATGCACTCCACCGTCATGGGGCTGCTTTCCACTATTGGCCTCATTATTGTTTTTTCTCTCTTTCTTAAAACATAAAGACACATTGATTTATGGGAAAAATCAATTGTGAATAGATTTTACAAGTAATCAACAATTAAAGTCCATTGGTTTTACTTACAAGATCATTTAAAGGGACAAATTGTGCTTTCCCCATGCTTTGTCAATGTTCAACCACGACTTGAAAGATGAACTTGAAACCGATTTGAAGGTCTTCTTCATTGGTTGCAGTTTTGAATTGATCCCCATGCATTGCATAAGATCTAAAATTTGGCTTATTAGATGTAATTAAATAAAAGTTGGATGATGATAGGAATGATATGGTTTAATTATTCGGTACTTACAATTCATGCTTGATATGTAAAATACTGTGGATATTCCACTGAAATAGTTCCTCACAATAGATCTAATAAATAACTGAAATATTTACTATTAATATTATTTTTCCTTTGCCCGCAGGGGTGTAGACCGATTGACAAGTGCCATATAAATGGAAGGAAATATGTAAAAAGAGGTCTCAAGTTCGATTCTCATGTCGATTTATCTAGAGGTGTGCTTGCGGGTGGTGCGATTCTCCTTAGGGGTTATAAGGCAGTCGACAAGATTCGACCCCGTGTCACATGAGTACGATACTGTCGTTGCTACCGATTCCCCTAGTTACAAAAAAAACATTATTTTTCCTTTAGATCTTAGACTCTTGATTATTGGTTTTCTTCTTAAAAAAATGTATGAAATAGTCCAAATGCGAAAAATAGAAGACATAAATAAATACACACACCATCCATAAATAAACACAAGAAATGACTTGGTAAACTCAATATGGGGGAAAACCTAGCTAGAAGGTGAGGCTGCTCTGCTCTCTTTTCTATGGTATATAAATGATGCAAGTACAAAGAAAGAGGCATTCTATGTGGAGTTTGTTTTGACCTATGGTCTGTATGGATAATATATAATCTATCCTCCTCTTTTATGTTCATAGAATACCACTCTCATATGTTTTTCTCAGCTATGGAACAATATATAATGCAAAAGAATGGAATCCCTTCTCCTCCTAGTGGCCTGGTATTTAACATAGCTCGATAGCCATCTAGGTGTTAAATTTACATGCAGCAGCGAGAGCCATTCTCCTGGAGGATGGCTAAGACCCTAGACAAGATCTAGGGCCCCCAGTACACTCCTGGGGTATGTGGTCTGGGACAAAATTGATGAAGACCCTAGATATCTCTAGGGCCCCTGGTTTGTAACCAGGGTAACCATGCCTGGGGCATGGGAGTCTTGGTATGGGACCAAGCATTTGAAGACCCTAGATATCTCTAGGGCCCCTGGTTTGTAACCAGGGTAACCATGCCTGGGGCATGAGAGTCTTGGTCTGGGACCAAGCATTTGAAGACCCTAGATTTCTCTAGGGCCCCTGGTTTGTAACCAGGGTAATCATTCCTGGGGCATGAGAGTCTTGGTCTAGGACCAAGCATTTAAGACCCTAGATATCTCTAGGGCCCCTGGACTGCAGCCAGGGTAACCATGCATGGGGCATGGGAGTCTTGATCTGGGACCAAGCATTTAAAAAGACCCTAGATATATCTAGGGCCCCTGGACTGGGTCCAGGGTGCTCATGCCTGGGGCATGGGTTGATCCTTGGTCTCTGACCTTGGTGTAAAACTTGATGGTA
>ML802350.1:112607-125230 GCA_009831015.1 Picea engelmannii
AAGTAAATAATCACATGTTTAAATTTAAAATTTAAACATGTGAATAATATTATTTTTATTAACCCTCTTACCCTAACCTACAACTATTTAAATGACCCTCCCCTACTCCTACATTCATATATTCTATTGTGACTTTATCCTAGCGTGGAGCCTCCTCAAAGTTGCGGCCTCAGTTCTAGTTGGCTGGAGATTTTTTGCTGTCCAGTTTGATGAAGGTTCCTTGTTGCTGTCTTATCTCCTGTTGCTGTAACTATTCCGTGGAGATTGCTGCACCTTCTTTGTTGATTTTTTGTGCTATAAGGGTGCTTCCTTCTGCTGTAAGGGTAGCCGCTACCTATTGAGAAGGAGCCGCTGCTAGAGTAGGGCACCGCTACCTATTGTGAGGGTAGCCGCTACCTGTTGAGAGGGTGCCGCTGCTAGAGTAGGGTACCGCTGCCTGTTTTGTGGGTGCTTCCTGTGGCATATATTTTCCTTGGTGGCTGCCGCACCTTATGATTGCTGTGCTGTGTATGCCTTGCCTATCCCAACAGTGTTTTCCTTTTGTTAGGGTTTGGCCTATTGTTCTTGACTCCAGTAACCCTAACTATGGTGGCATGAAAGATCCTTCAAACGTTGGCATAATAGATCTCAAATAGATCTGAACCGAATCTTTAACTGAGCATAACACTCAGGACTCATCTCCATTGTGGCTGTGTTTCATCTTCAGTGGTAAGGCTATTTGACAGGTATGCATTCTAAGTTGTTTTCTCTGAAAGTTTAGATCTGGTTTACATGATCTTCTTAAGTTTACTATTTTAACTCAGTCATAAAGAAAGGAAGCCTTTTATCACTGTTGGTTTGTGCTGTTACTCTTGAAAGGTTTTGCTTACTATTTGCTTCAGAATTGATATATAGATCTGCTGTTATACTTGAAGAGTTTTAGCTTCTCTGTTTTCTACAAGATTCTTTTAGAGATCTGTTAGAGGATAGCTGTTATATCTTTAGAGAGTTCTAATATCACTGTTTGGGTTCTGAGTTGTGACTCTCATTGTTTGAGCTTACTATAGAAATAAATGAGCTTTATCTAACCTTTTGAGATCTGAAATTTATTTCTACTGTCACTGCTTACCTTTGACATATTCATATATGTTGTTGATGCTTCAAATCTAGAGTTGTCTTGTTTAAAATTAAAAAGTGACTGCTGTTTCAACTGACCCTAATATTCTAACACTAGGGATATGTTTTTGACTTGCTCAACCCTCAATTGTGGTAGGATTTTGAACCTTCTATAATATTCTTTAAATCCATCACATGGATAACCCCCATATGCATGAGTAATGGGGGATGATGTGGCATCCTCTCGTACCATGGTGGTCAACACGATAGGTCAACTTGTGGGAGGCATAAATTTTGCATACGAAATCCAATTGATGCACAATCTACACTATTGGAAATGTCTCAGAGTGTAGAACATCATCAAGGGGGTGTACACAATTTTTGGACACCAGAACCCCAAGAAATTCCATTTAATTCCTTAAAATGGCTCCAGACCCCAACTTTCCAAACCAGGACTTGCCACTAAAATGACCCTGCAAGTTGTTTCCTCCAATTTTTTTCACTTTGAATTCATCTAGATAGATGAAAAATAATATAATGATCCAATCCAGATCAATGATTTTAGTTTCATGAAACCGCCCTTGCCAAGTTTTTGCTACCTATGTTTTTCTAGTCTTTCCTTGGTTACTTTTGATGTGTCTGGGAGCCTACGAAAAGTTTTCAATAAGTTGTATATGGAAATTTTTATATAGAACTAACAAAAATTCAACATATTAAATTCAAGATATCATATACCTTCCTGGACTAGGTGGCATCTTTCCTTCTTTTCTTATTGTCTTCTCCTTTTTCATCCTCCAATATATTCTTCCATTCACTCTCGAGAATCATCGAAGGGTGATCGTACCTAGGGTTTTTTTGAAAATGAACCCTATATTGATCCTTGACATATTTCAAATATGTACTGACCAATGAGGTGACTCCAATTTTGTTTAAAGTTTCACCAAACATGCCAACCAAGTGGTCAATAAGATCCTTTTTCAAACTGACATTCTGAGCATTCCACCATGTGCATATGGTGGGCTCAAAAATATTTAAGGCCTTGTCATTCATATGCTTAAAAATTTGTTGTTTCCTGCGAAATCATATGATCAATAATTTGAAATGATTGGAGAGATATATGTTTCAATTAGATAACATGAAACAATTAAGACATTCATAAATACCTGGGATTTTTGGTAGCTTGATCGAATCAATGTTCTCATCCACCAAAAAGGTAAATGTCATTGTTCCTTTGCTGGTAACACGTGATGATCTAGGAAATAAATTTGTATAATCACCAATTGGCTCATCTCCACCATCATGTGCTTGATCTGACGTGCATTGGGTGGGCTTGTCATGTGCCCCATAAGGTTCAATCATCTGAGTCATAGGGCTATTAGCCATAGATAGAGTTCCAAAGATCCTCAAAGGTATGTGTCTCATGGTAGGACACTATGGTGTTGGAACATCACTGCTACCAACACCAGCCTCAGGAGCATGCTGATGAGCAACTCTAAAAAAATCCTATATAAATAATTTTTTTTTTATTCATATCATATAAAAGTAGAAAAATAAAATTCATAAATGAATATATGTGATAAATAACCTTTTTAAAATATGCTGCTTACTGCATATCATTGTATATCTTCCATAAAAAATCAACATCTTTCTTTGTTCTCCTCCATTGGTTCACACCTAACCAATGCAATAGTTTCCATGTTTTCTTTTCTCAGAGCCTTTTTAATTGTCTCCATCGGGTCCATGGATTCAAACAATTTTTTATCGTCCCCCACATTCTCAACATTAGGTGTCAACAACTACATATATTAACAAAAACATAAGTTAACTCAATTATAAAAACAATAATAAAATTCACTTTAAATGGATATGAATATTGTTAGTCGTTTATCTGCTTTGAGGATGATGCCTTTCCATGATCACCCTGCTACAATATAAGAAGGATGAAATACCAAAATGTTACCTTATAATATGAGAAGTATGAGATATTAAAATGAATGTTAAAGATATAAAATAAGAGTCATTAATAGAAGTTGGTTGAAGTTATGGTGTCAAAATCCATCTTATACAATGGATCAACATCCATTTTCATTCATCTCCCTTTGAACACCATTCATATGTGCATAATTTATCTAAATACATACCTTTGTTGAAAAATCTCATCTAAACCATATTTTCATCAAAGAAAAAAATGTCATTCTTTATTCCATAAACATCCTAATATGTAACAACTATTAACTGTATGAAAATAAAAAGAAAAATAGTACTTTCACCAAATGCTCATTAATATGGTTTAATAATGAATGAGGTTGAGAAGGGTATGCTCAGAATGGTGGAGTGATGATGAATGGTATACATCATAACAAGGTATGTGTTTGTATAGTTCCAGGCATTCTTTTGTTTTTGTAAGTTAGAATATTGTATTACCCAGTATAAAAAATTACATACAGATAGAGTTTCAACTGCCGTCTGGGTCACCTTGAGAGGAAACCAACCCGACGGAGCTCATAATTAGTTCTATGAGTGTTCCAAAATATCAACAAATAGTACAAAAAAAATAGAATTAAGCCGGGTCATTTTGATAAGAGGACGGGCCACCCATCAACAGAGGAACATGGACATGTAGCAAAATAGCATCCTGAGCTGATATCTTCAAATATGGATATTTGAGAGCCTCATCGGCGTGCAGATCCACCAACCATTAGATGCGTTGGTTCATCAACTCCATGCTAAATTTCATATTATCCATGTCACACTGGATTTCAAAGATCAACTGAGCAAGATGGTCGAGTGTGCTTGCTAAAGAACTGTCGGTTGGATGGACATCCAACTCGCCTAGAGGAGAGTTTGTTGGATGATCATAAGGAAAAAAATCACCAACAAAATAAGTAACATCGGGAGAAGGACCAAGTCGGATTCCATCACCTTTGTCTTCCACATTGACCTCCTCCCATTCAATTTTAGAACCCCACAACTGAGTGACCTCTTTCTAGTTCATAACATGATGAACTTAGTGTTGATATTATGGTATCTACATGAGGTATTAAATTTCATGTGTAACCTTTGACGAGACTAGAATATTCCGGGAAGCAAGAGAAACCCTAAAACATTGGATAATAACCCTAGAAGACAAGTCGACTCAAGAGATTAGTTAATATTGAGTTATTAGTCTCCAAGAAGAGAAGTCAACCTAGTGAGGTGAGTTAGAGAACTATAAATAAGAGGGTTCTAGATCTCATTTGTCATTATCACACCCACAACTGGATAAGACCAATGGTGCACAATTTTGGAGAGAGAATGCAACTGCAACTGGCATTTTGGTTTTGGTTTGGACTTTCTCTTGGTTATGGTTTGGACTTTCTGCTTGGTCTTTGGTTATTCTTTCTTAGTGAGCTAGCCTTGGCGAAAGGTATGCTACCTTGGTTGTCTATTGGATTGCTTCCATAACTATTCTGTCTATCAAGGTTAAGGTGCTCGGGGGTGGCCTTTGTGCCTATGGTTGGGTGAAAATATTGCTATATTATCTATGGTGAAACGAGCACACCTATTTTTCTAATGCTTGGTTCATATGGGATGGAGAAGAGGCTGACCCTCTCTCTTGAGAAATGAATGATGACATTGCGGATCGATGTGGATGATCCATTCACCCTCTTGAACTATTTCCCTTGGACGAACACCCATGAAATCAGAGATGAGACATTGAAATGCTAAGATGGATCAAATTGCTCACAGGAAACACACGAACCAGAATAAGAATGCAGATTGAATTTGGCCCACCCCATATTAATCATCTTGCCTCTGTTAATGGAATGCGTAAGAAATGAGACACAAAGAGTGGAATTAATACTGTCAGTATGAGAGAGCGGATACAATTAGTGATCCCCATGGCTCTTGTACCCACAATCTTCTTTGATCTGATCCTCCCACACTTCGAGCGATGAGGGGAGTAAATAGTTGGGTTGGTGATGGGGCGAGACATTAATACCATGAGATATCTTGGAAAGATGGGCTCCTAGGTGGATTTTTGGATGACCTCTATCTATTTAGGGTCGAAGTCAAGCGGACACCCCATCTGGGGTAGTAACAGGTATTCTTTCTTCATGCTTTAAACTTGATTTGTTTTGTAAATTCTATATATGCCATTAGAATTATGAATTATGAATCCAAGAAGGACAAGTGATGATGAAATACCCAACAACTAAATATTTGTTTTTAAAACAAAGTCAATATTTTCATTTCCCTTATAGAACATAGTATAGGTATGTATAGAACAGAGTATGGAACCGAGCACAAGCATGTATATAACATAGTATGTTGGACAACTGAGAGGGGGGGGGGTGAATCATTTGTTACCTAGCTTAAACAATTATGCTCATTTTAAATTCATTACAAAACTCTCAATGATGATCACAATAATGCAGGGAAGTAAGCAATAGAACATTCAACATCATTCGCACATACGAGATACACAAAGAAAAATATTTCCCGAGGAAACCCATAAAGGGTAAAAACCTCTTCTTCTTTATATGATAAGTAATCTTTATATTCTGTACATTATCATACTTATGAGCACCAACTCATAATGAGGCTACAACCTCTATTTTGCAAGCTTCTACTTGCTAAGAGAACCAACTCTCTGGATTCTCTAGCACCCACTATAAGGAAGCACTGACTCCCTGGTTTCTCTAGCACCCACTAGAAGGAAACACCAACTCCCTAAGAGTTCCAACACCAACTGGATGAAAGCACCAAATTCCTAAGAGTTCCAACACCAACTGGATGGAACCACCAACTTCCAGTTACACAGGCACTGACCTGTATATCAGAGAACCAATGTTCTCCCTTACACCACCCTACCACCCTAGTTTCTTTGGCTGCAACTAGAGGGAAGATACAAATTCCTGTGTTCAAGAACCCACTTGAACCTCTGAGGACAATAGTCCTCCCTAGCACCTCCCAACCACCCTGAAATATAAATCTTTGCTACAAAAAAATTATCACAATGATACAATATTTATTAATGGCTTACCGGTCTCATCACTGTTCTGCTACACTGATCTACTCTACCTACATCAGTGTCTTCCTGCACACTTTCCTTACGCTTTATGTTCTTTTTCCTTTTATGCTCTGTGTGCCATGTCCCTTCTATGCACCATTCCTCTTCTGTGCATTTCAGCAACTGCACTTTGATTCCTTCTACACCCATGAATCACACTTAACCGTCAACAATATCTTCTCTGTTTTGTGTTTTTATCCTCTATGTGCCTCTTCTGCATCCTCTATTCACAATGCTTTTGCATGCTCTCCCCATGTCGAGTGCTTTGCCTGATCATCATTGCAACTCTTCAGCTTCTCTAGCGGTTAAACCCATGCGTCCATCATCACTGGGTATTATGCCGAGATTCCTTAGCCTCTCCAACAGTCGAGACTCTTCATCTTCTCTGTCACAGTTGAGTTCATTCCCTTTGTTGCATTTCCAGGCTCCAATGGTCTTACATCTATCAATAACCTCTATGAACAATCTTCATTCCACTGGAAGATGCCTCGAGACTCTTCATATTCTATGCTGATCACCCTGAAGTCTCTTCGAGTCCTCTGGCATAAACCATTAGTCGTTTCTAGCAGTTACACTGTGAACCTATTGAGCCTTGTGCCTTTGGCACCTTTCACCTTTCCTTTCACATGTGGCCTCAAGCGGTGACCACACACCTGTTCAGAAGGTGCTTTTGTGACTTGCGTTTTGTGGATCTGGGGATGAGGCATCTCGACTCTCCAAGTCGCGATCTCCGAAATGGAGCTTGGTTGCACTATCTCCTTCCTCCATCTTCCACATATGTGACCACTGGCTATGACCACAGCCTTATTCGAAACTGCATTTCACAATTTCGCATTTCACAAATTTGTTGCGAGTCACTCTGACTCTTCCAACTCCCGATCATGAAATGGAGCCTTGCAACTTGCAAGCTCCTTTCTTCACATGCCCATAGTTGTGACCAAGCGTTTATTCATAAAGTGCTTTCGTGATTTCTCATTTCGGAATTCCTACATTTCGGCATTCCTATGGAGAAGTATCTCGACACTCCAAGTCACAAACCCCAAAATGATCGGAAGGTATTTCAGCGTTTCGCATTTCGGCGTTTCGACATTTCTGTGATGAAGTGTTTCAACACCTCCAATCTCCCAGTATCCGAAACTCTGAAATGGAGTTAGATCAATGGTCGACGATCTCCCTTTGATCGACGACTCAGATTAAGTCGTGGTTTCGCATTTCACGATTTCGACATTCTTGTCGTGAGTGTTCTTGACACCTCCAACTCCCGGTATCCAAAACTCCGAAATGGAGTCAGATCAATGTATTTCAGTGTTTCACATTTCACCGTTTCATCATTCTTGTCATGAGTGTCCTTGACACCTCCAACTCCCGGTATATGAAACTCCAAAATGGAGTCAGATCAATGTATTTCGGCGTTTCGCATTTCACCGTTTCGACATTCTTGTCGTGAGTGTCCTTGACATCTCCAACTCCCAGTATCCGAAACTCCGAAATGGAGTCAGATCAACGTATTTCATCATTTCTCATTTCTCCATTTCAACATTCTTGTTGTGAGTGTCCTTGACACCTCCAACTCTCGGTATCTGAAACCCCGAAATGTCATGGTTTCACATTTCGCAATTTCATCATTCTTGTCGTGAGTTGCTTCCTTGAATCCTGGAGTTTTTGCTTCTGATCTTGCCATGCGATCATCATTGCGATGTTGGTATTGATCTTTGCCATCAATGACAAACACACATACTCTGCCTCTATCTGAAAAATATGCCAACAATATCCCCCTTTGGCATTGATGGAAACCCCGTGAAGAACGTCCAACTATACTACTGTAGCATCCTTGAAATTACCACACTTTCTCCCCCTTTGACATCAATGTTAAAGAAGAAACACGCTCCCCCTGAGTTGTTGCAGTACATACTCCCCCTGTCAACTATGAGTAGCTTAGAGATACAACGGATATTCAATAAGTACTCCCCCTGACCAGGTGACCAGTTTAAATGAAAGAAGTTATAACCCCCAACTTTTGACGAAGATATCCAAAAGGGGTCGCTGCTAACGGTTTAGTAAAGATATCAACAATTTGTTCTGTGGATGAAATATAATTCAGTTGAACAATTCTATTTGTAACTTGTTCTCTGAGAAAATTGTATTTTATTGGAATATGCTTAGTCTTGGAATGAAGAACAGGATTCTTGGAGACACTAATGGCACTGGTGTTATCACAGTGAATTGTAATCGGATCAGTATATTTTACCTTCAAATATGCAAGAGTTTGGATCATCCAAAAAATCTGAGTGCAGCAAGTAGCAGCAACAATGTACTCTGCTTCTATAGTTGATAAGGAAATAGATCCTTTCTTTTTACTAAGCCATGCTACTAATGAGTCACCCAGAAAGAATGCTCCTCCACTCGTGCTTTTTCTCTCATCAACACAGTTTGCCCAATCTGCATCTGAATAAGTAGTTAACTGAAAATTCAGATTTCTGGGATACCACAGACCATAAGTCATTGTTCCCTTCAAGTATTTGAATATCCTTGTGACAACTACCAAGTGAATTTGTTTAGGAGATGACTGATAACGACCTACCATTCCAACAACTTGCATTATATTAGGACGGGATGCTGTGATGTACAAAAGACTGTCTATCATTGATCGGTATGTCCTTTGATCAACATCAGGTGACATATCATCTTTACTGAGCTTGCAACCAACCACCATAGGTGTACTAATAGGAGAGGAATCCTCCATCTAAACAACATCTCTTTCAAATATTTTTCTTGAGAGATAAATATTCCTGCAGAACTCTGATTTACTTGTAAACAAGGAAAATATGATATTTCTCCTATCATGGACATCTCAAACTCTATTTTCATAGATTTAGAAAACCACTGGACAGATGATTCATTAGTACAACCAAAAATAATATCATCTACATGAACCAAAACAACTAGTAGATTATCACATTCAGACTTAATGTAGAGATTGCTGTCAACATTACCTTTCTTGAACCCTTTGTCTTGTAAAAATTTGTCCAGTCTATAATACCAAGATCATGGTGCTTGTTTTAGTCCATATAAGGCCTTCTTCAGCTTGCAAACATAATTAGGATTATCTGTCAATGAGAATCCTTCAGATTGCTCCATATATACTTCTTCCTCTAGATCTCCATTAAGAAAAGTTGACTTAACATCCATCTGATACACTTTAAAGTTATTATGGCATGAATATGCAAGGAACATTCTGATGGCTTCCAATCTTGCCACTGGTGCAAAAGTTTCATCAAAGTCTTGACCTTCAACTTGTGCATACCCTTTACAGACCAATCTGGCTTTATTTCTAATAACTTGTCCTTTTTCATTCATTTTATTTTTGAACACCCATTTGGAACCTATTACATTCTTATCTTCAGGTCTAGGGACAAGATCCCAAGTATTGTTCTTCTCAATTTGATCAAGATCTTCATTCATAGCTCTAATCCAATCATCATGCTGGCTGGCTTCATCAAAATTTTTAGGTTCAGTCATAGATAAAAAAGCAACATGAGATTGTTCTGAGTCTTTAATCAATTTCCTTCTTGTCTGAACTCCTTTATTTATAGCTGTATATGAATAGCTGTATGAATTGCTTCCACCCAATATGTATAAGGTATGTTCCTTTCATTCATCATTGATCTTGCCATTTGCTGTACTGATCTATTCTGCCTCTCAACAACTCCATTTTGCTATGGAGTCCTTGGAATTGTGTACTCTCTTTTGATCCCATGTTTATCACAAAACTCTTTGAAGTTCCATGAACTAAACTCTCCTCCTCTATCAGACATTACTGCCTTTAATGTTTTTCCTGTTTGATTCTCAGTCAGAGCCTTAAACACTTTGAATTTTTCAAATGATTCATATTTTTCCTTCAAAAAGGCAACCCATGTTAGTCTAGAATAATCATCAATAATAAACATAAAGTAATTTTGTTTTCCTGTACATTCTTTCCTTGATGGTCCACATAAATCCATATGTACTAACTGGAGAGGTTTTTCTGTTGAAGGAAAGTTTTTAGATTTGAACTGTGTGCGAGTAAGTTTTCCTATCTGGAAAGGTTTACAAATAGAGTCATATGGCTTTGATATCTTTGGAAGATCTTTTACTGCCCCATTGTTTCTGAGCTTGATTATATGATCAAAATTTAGGTGTACAAGTCTCCTATGCCACAACCAACTTTCATCATATTTTCTTAAGTGGCATTCTTCTTTTTCTTCTTTTAACACATAGACATTGTTTTCTGTTCTTATCCCTTTTTCAACCAATTGTCTTGAACTCAAAGACTTTATTTTACAGTCTTTAGAAGTAAAAAAAACTTCACATCCTTTGTCACAAACTTGACTGACACTTAGTAGATTATGTTTCAGACCATCTACAAACAACACATCTTGAGCTTTTTCTTTGCCATTACTCAAACTTACCATTCCTTTACCTTTTATTTTTCCTGGTGCATCATTTCCAAAAGTTACATTCCCTGATTTGCTTTCACTTAGAGTTAGAAACTTACTTTTGTCTCCGGTCATATGTTTGGAACATCCACTGTCAATATACCAGGGATTATTTTGTCTTTGGACTGATAACACTAATCCACACTGGTCATCTTCTTTTTTCTTCCAAACCTTGAAATTTTCAGTAGCAGGATACAGATCTGGCTTATAGTTTCTTAAGCGACAGTCTGCATCTTTATGTCCATAATTATGGAAGTTGTAACATTCTGGTTCATTGAATAACAGATCATAACGATTGTTATGCTCATAACTATTGTTGTGTTTCACCTGCGTCCTTCTCCCAGTCATCACATGATTTATAGTCTGGGATTGTTTGTTGCTTGGTTGTCTCAATCTTCTTGAAAAACTTGATTGCTCATATCTAAATATTAAAGAACAATTTATAGCTTTGTGACCAAAGTTAGAACAGAAAAAAGAATATCCATAGAAAAATCCTTTGTACTTGGAAGAAGATTGTCTTCTTTGAGTGAGTCGATTTCTTCCATGCTGATAGTTTCTTTGATCTACAGGTTCGGTTCTGATACTTTTTCTTTCATTCCTTCTCGGTGGCTGATTCTCTTTCTTTGTTTCTACAGAGTGACTGTTGTCAATGTTTGAAGATTTGACAAACTTGATAGGTTATGTATTACTTGGATGATCAATACTTGATCCTTCTTCATACCCCAATCCAGCTTTCAACTTTGGGTTTCTTTTCTGATTTAGAATGGAGGTTAATCCTTCTGAAGCTTTAATACTTGACAGAGTTTGGTGATACAATGCCTTAAACTTCTCCATCTCTTTTATGGTTTTCACTACTTCTTCTTCTAAGGCTTCACACCTTGCTTTCTTCTATGATAATTGTTGTTTCAGAATGTCCTCGATTTTATTTTCCTCTTCTAATTCCACTTTTAGCAGGGCAAAGTCTTCATCAAGTTTTTTAGTTACTTTCTTGAATTTTATCGGCAATTGTTTTTTCTTTCTCTTCTTAAGTCTGAGTATGTCAATCTCTTCCAAAGCGCCGATCAACTCTCTTTCCAAGTCAACCATAGTTTCTTCATCATTATCATCACTGCCTATGTTTTTATTATCATAATCCTCTTTGTCCATAAGCATGAAGTCATTTACCTTATCTTCACAGGAAGAGTCACTATCAGTGTCTTCTGAGGAGTCATCATTGTTTACACATAAACTTTTCTTTTTATCAAATCTTTTGGATTTGTGCTTCTCTTCACCTTCAGAGTTCTGGTCCTTCTTCTTATGTGGACACTTATTTGAGAAATGACCTATCTTACCACAATTGAAACATTTGAAGGGAAACTTACCTTTGTTATTGCTTGATCCTTTATTTAACCTTCTGACAAATTTTTCCTCAATATCATCTAAATCTGAATCGGTGTTCTTGTCTGCCTTAAAAGATGCTTCTCTAGTAATGGATTTATCTTTATTGATTCTCATTTCATATGCAGTTAAAGTTCCTAGGAGTTGATCAATGGACAGAGTTTTAAGATCATTTAGTTCTTCTATTGCAGATACTTTTGGATTAAATTTATCAAGCAAAGATCTTAAAATCTTCCGAACTAAGATTGATTCTTCAATCTTCTCACCAAGACCCTTCATGGCATTCACAATTTCTTCAACTCTTAAAAAATACTTGCTGACTGTTTCATCTTCATTCATATTTAGTTGTTCAAACTTCAACCTAAATGTTTGAAGTTTGCCATCTTCTACTTTCTCATTTCCTTCATAGTTGCTAATAAGTTTATCCCACATTTCTTTGGTAGTTTGAAGATGCATCACCTTTACAAACTCAACTTCTGCAAGTTCATTCAAGATAGCATTCATTCCCTTAGCATTAAAGATAAATTCTAACTTATCATCCTTGGAAGCTAGCACAACAGGATTTATGTATCCAGTCTCTACTACATCCCAAACATCATCACCTAAGGCCATTAGGTATGTTC
>ML802350.1:135276-150231 GCA_009831015.1 Picea engelmannii
AATTGTTAACACCGCGCACCATTTAAAATATAACATGGTCATATGTAAATGTTATAGAAACTATAACCGTGGCAATAATGAAACCCCGCGCGCAAATTGTAATAAGGGTAGGGTCGTATGCCAATCGCATAAGACCGGGGTCGAGGCTAAGCCCTGGCCCGACCCCCCACCAAAATGGCATTACCATAAATTTAAATAAATTTAAATCCAACGTATAAGCAAGGATCAACGCGTGGCATGATGGTTGGCTTGCATAGTTGAAGCATTTGTAATGTAGGGGGAGGTCCGGGGGTCGAACCCCGCGGCCTCCATAGAGTTTTAATAAACCAAACATTAAGCCAACAACCTATAAATGGGTGCCACGTGGCAGCCCTTCATTGGGCCACGTGGCACCTTTCAATTTGCCAAAGATATGCCACGTGTCACCATGTTACTCGACCACATTCGACCAATCACCGATTGCCATGCCAGCAGACTGCCACATCATTAATTGCCAAGTCATCATACGTCGCCATGTCGAAACTGTACGGCCTTTCCACGTGGCAGTACGACCTGCCCAGTCAGCATCCTCTTTTTTTTACCTGTTTGGCTCGGTGAACAGACCTCAATAACTTCTCCATACGGACTCTGTTTGCGAAAGTAAATATACCGCCAGAATCAGGAGAACGAGACGGACGCAATGGTACTGTTTTCGTTGTATTCCGAGCACTTTGAAAATTGAGCATTTTTTAGACCCCTGGTCCAGATTCTGATCACTTTAATACTTCCCATACTAGATGAGGTATGTAACAAGTCTCTAAATACCATCTCACATATTTGTTTGTGAAACTCCATTTTATCCACCATATTTATTCCATCTAATTTCAATTTGAACCCGATGGCTTTATAATCATGAGCATTTTTTACTATTTGAGCTTTAGGTTCCAGTATGGCCATATTCAAATATCCTTATTTAAAATCTAAGGCTAATAACAATTTTGTTTGAGAAGACCCTTGCTTCCAAATTTGAGGATAAATCTCTCTCCTTATTTCAATATTCTGATTCTTTATTTCCATAAACTGATAAAAGAGACTATTTTGAATTTTCCATCCTAAATCTGCATTTTTTTCTTGTCCTTCATGGGTATTTGAACTTTATATAACAAATGAAGGGATATGATCTACAACAAATACATGCTTACTTTCCGTAGGAATCTTCTTTGGAATCTATTTTAATTTACCTTTTCCCTATTCTTGATCCTCTGTCTTCTGTATTTTACTTTGTTGTTCATCTTCCTCCATATCAGAAATAGTTTTTGATGACTCTAGATATATTCTTTTATTATATTTCTCTTGTTGTTGTGGAGTCTCGATTATTTATGGCTGAGTTGTTTGTTCATTCTGTCTAGGATTATCCGTTTGAATATTTGGAACTTGATTTTGTAATAACTATGGCTCAACTCCCTATAATAAGTACTATACATGATCCCAACTATATTGACTTGCAAGTTTCTCCAATTCTATCTTTGACTGACTAGTACAAGGAGCAGACCCAAATTGCACCCTTTTATTTGAGATTATCTGATAAGGATCATAATTTCGTTCTTTTCCCAACAGGAAATTCAAGTCCAAAATCATTTTTTTATCTATTCCTTGAGATGTTCTTGTGATTACCATAAAAGGACCAACTTCATTTTTTAACCAGAATGTGACTTGATGTTTCTTGGAAAGAAAATTTACATAATTTGAATCAAGCCTTTGTTTTTTGTATTCTAAGGAAAATATTTTGGGTGTAAAAAACAATGGTAAAAAAAAGGATTCAACTGTGAACCATATATCCTTATGATTGTACGATTTTCAAACAAAAACAAATCTCCAAATCTGGTGTCAGGAATCAGTTGCAAAATCCTTCTGTCTTCTGGGAATATACAAAGCGATGAACTCCCATGTAAAATAGTATATGCAATGGACATAAATTGATTAACAAACTCAAAAAAACCTTTGTTTTCTGTTTTCTTTCTGACCAATCATGTCCATTCAATGATTGACTGAGGATTACCAAGTTCATCTTCTATTTTCAACTGAATATTCTAAAAAAGACTTAGCTTGAAATTATAGAATCAAGTAGACAACATAGGATTGATATAAAAAATACTTGATTACATGAAACCATGTCAACTGGTAGTGAATGATATCAGTAAGGAATTGAGTATAATTAAATTGGTAAGAAAATTCTCAGATGGATCACAAATAGAAGACATAAACCCTAAAATAGATTCATCTACAATTCAATCATGATCATACCCTAAAATTAGACACATAATCTTTATGGATTATTTAGAAATTTCAGGGAAAATATTGGATTTATATGGAGGAGGAGTGTTGGGAATAACAACATCTTTATCCATATATGACTGTAACAATGTGACCTTTTCACCTAAATTTAAAGCGTTGTAATTGACAAACATGGTTTTGTAGGGTTTGACCTTAAAGTATTTGGGGAAGAGATAACATTTTTGTAATAGACTCGACATTTATATAGAATATAATGGACCCATTTTTAGATACCATGAGACTTTTCTCAGAGAGATAGATCTTTGCACACCAGGAGACAAACTCGGGAAAATAATAGGTTTGGGGAATTATGAATTCACCCAAGTTCTACTACCATATATGTAAATAATCATGCAAATTCTCAAATATATCACCGGATATATTTATTAACTCATAAGGATCAAATTGTGACATAACAATTTCAAAAATTTCACAATCATGGTCGACTAGGAATTTTTGATTAGAGTCTGAGGGATGACCAAACTGACTACCTTTATTCATCTATCCTTATTTTAAACAATAATGATATATTTGAAATAAGGAAATGAGAACACTACCCAAACTTATTTGTTGAAGGAGAGTTTGATTTCTTTTACTAGGGTCTCCTATACTCATAACAATGTTTACCATGTGCATTTACCTCATTTAATTTAGGGGTAATTGTTTTAATTCTAGTGGTTTCTTTTGTTAATTGTCTCTTTGATTCCCTCTTAGCAATTCCCTTTTTGGATTTGCCACAGAAATAGTCCCCGAGGGATACCACTACATTACCAAAATCAACTATCTGGGACGAGGAGTAGGAGAAACCATGAGGTATGATGTTGAGTGGATTTCCTAGATTAAAGGGGTATTTAAGCAAGGTCATCCCTTGTGTTGTGCCCAAACTAATTCCTTTCCTTGGCAAAGGAATTTTTTTCCAGCTTTGGCCTCTTGCAACTTCTTTTGTTTAATCCTTTCCGCTTCAGTTTCCTCCTCTTCTCTCCTCTTGATTTCTATTTATTCTTTCCTTTTATTTTCCTCCTTTGCCTTCTTTTCTTATTATTTATTTTTATTTATTCCTCTTCATCCTTTAGGGATGCCTCTACTTCTTTCTTCTTGCCTTCAAATCTTCTTCTTTTCTTCGACCTTATTTCTTGCTTCTTCTTTAGACTTTCAGGTTGCTTCCTCCTTTTGTTGCTCCATTTTTTCCTACTCCTCTACCTCAAGAACCTTTTTTCTCTGTTATTCTTCTTTCTCTACCCATGATTTATTTTTGGATTCATATTTATCCTATTCAATTGCTAACAACTGTTCTCTTTGTTCATTTACCATCTTCCTTTTATTTTCTTGTTCAACCTATAATTTTTCTTGTTCTTGACTATCCTAAATGTTATCCTATACTTCTTCAAAGGACATGGATCCATAGAAAATGGTATCCAAAGAATTAGGATCATGCTGAAAAATGGATATCAGGCCCAACTTTATGATATATTCTACTACCACACCTTTAGGATCATGACCTCTAGAAACTCCTATGTATAGACTAAACTATTTGAGAGTTGCATCTCCCTTCCTTGCATGGGGGACATTCAAGAAAATAAATATTCCTACTCCGATAGGAAATATGGGCCACATCTTATTTTCACTTGTAGATAAGTAGGCAACGCTCCTTTCTTCAACGATCTGATAGGAAATTTCCCTGACAATTAACCTACCAGGGACATGGGAATTAGATAAGGGGTAGAGGTGCACCCAAAAATCTTGATGTAGGTGTAGTGTTTCTCCATGTACCAATCCACTATATCTCTGAGGGATTCTATGGCTTCTTATGACAACCTCTAAGGTAGTTGATAAAATATGGTATAGAATAGAGGAGCCATAAAATAGTTGCATATATCATAAAAATGTTTTTTATGATCACTTTCCAATAATTCCAAACAATATATATGGATAGGGGGTGAGTTAGGGATCTAGCTCCAACCCATCAAAGGAAAATAAATAAATGAACATACAACATCAATCAAATAAGAGGACATGTAAAAATATGGTTTTTTATTCACTGGAGTGACTTTAGCTACTGTAAATATGTTGACAGATAATATTTGGGTCCAATTGAATATATGACTTGCTACAGCCACATAGTGTGCTATTAGCACCCACTCTAGCTTAAAATGAGTGTATACTTCTTCACCATACAACCTACAAATCATCGCTTCTAGAAGCTGGTATGGTTCTTTAAGTTACTAGATATGATACAATCTATTATCCTTTACAGCAAAAGGATTTTCATCACCCCACCATTATTTTCTTATCTTGACCGATCTGGGATTTTCTTCCCTAAATGTATGCAATAATTGTTTGTTCAGATATGCTTCAGACTTCTGTAGCTAGTACATCATGTGAATATCATTTGGATTCAATAAGGTGATAGGGGTTCCTGCCTCATTCAATATGGTGGAAATTTTTGACTCAAGATGTGAGTAAACCCATTAGACCACATTCTATATGGAAAGATAGCGGGTCTGGAAATAATGATGCACAACCCACTCTTCTTGATGTTCTAATATACTACTAGGTCATCATAATACTTTTTAAAATCTTCATTGATGAAAATTATGTATATCTCATTCCAGGTGGGGCACCCTTTAAGTCCATTGAAGTGATTGGTGTTTGATAGAAGCAAGGTATCACTGTTCTTCACTTGGGAGACAAAATTCTCAATAGGATCCTTCCCTCTTCTTATTACAGCTCTCGACATCTTGGCTCCCAGAATCCTATAAAATTCAAAGTAGTATGAGACTCAAATGTTATTGTACTTTCAAAGAGTAGCATATAATAGCATCAAATCCACTCTTTAACAATCAATATATCTGTATCTTAATAAATTTAACAAAGGAATTATTAAAAACTTGGGAGATGTCTCTGTAGGTGTTTTCTTCACTCGTTACTTCAAAAAATAACTATTACGATACTTGAATTAATATTATAGTACTTGTTTACCAGCCCTCTGCTCTATAATTAATGTATTTAGATTCAGAACTTATAGTAGACATGAAAAGTACAACTTGAGTAATGTCATCAGTAAAAATATTTCGAAAGGATACCTTTGCGAACATTTTATCAGGAAAATTTCTTCAAGAAATATCTTTTTCGAAGAATGTGTTCGGGAAAACTCTTTACCGAAGAATGAGTTTGGGAGATCCTTTCGGGAAGAAGGATTTAAAAAAAAGCCTTTCAGAAAAAATGATTTTCGGGAAACATTCCCTTGGAAGAACATGTTTGGGGAAACTCTTTTTTCGGAAGATTGGTTTCCAGGAGATTGTGTTCGGGAGAATGAATTCAGGAAGACGAAGAGTGACTACTTAAAAAGGAAAACCAAAAAAAATTCCCCAAAGGAATATTTAGAAAGCACCATAAAGGTAATAACTCTCTATTAAGTTATAATGTATGAAACTAACTTATAATAAGATGTGACTAAGGTTGGGAAAACCTATATTAGGAAATCATGTTTGGGAGAACACTCTTGGGCAAAACTTTACAAAAGAATGTGTTCGGGAAGGATTTTTAGAAGAGAGGTTTCGGGAAAAGGATTTTAGGAAGGCTCTCTTCAGGACAAGGATTTTAGTAAAGATATTTCGAGAGAGCGCTTGGTAACTTGACATTCTGATGGAGCAAACTTGAAAAGGTGAGTTCGAGAGGCTTGCGGGATTCAGAATTCAAGAAAATTTTTGAGCATGTCAAAATAACCTTTCGATGAGGAGAGTCCGATAGGCTTGCGGGTTTCCTATTTTTGGAAAACCGTTAAAAAGTGTGAACTTGAAATTTCGATGGGGATACTTCGAAGGAAAGAGTTTGATAGCCTTCTGGGATTTAGACTTCATGAAAGTCAGTAGATGTAACTACAAGAACTTGATTTGAATAGAATCCGATATGAAGGATGAGTAGGGGCTAAATGAGACGATAATTCTTTTAGACATTCAATGTCAAGAAAATGATCAAAAGTAAGTAAGTAAGAAAGAAAGAAAGTATTTTTAACGTCCACGAGGCTAAACATAGCCTATGGGACAGATGAAATCAAATGAAAATGAATTTCCATCCTCTATAAATATCATATGACTACTTGGACTTGAAAAATTACTATTTTCCTTCATAGTTAATGTGAAAATTCTGGTAGAGGGCCCATTTAATTTTCTCAAAATAAGAAAAATTAATGAGAGTTGTTGTGGGTAAAACAAATGGAGACACATGGAATGAACCACTAGTCTCCATCCTTTAGAAAACTAGTTTTTTTTTATTACATTAGGATATTAAATATGAAGTCTTCAAGAAAATATGGTTTCTTCCTATACCATTGGTTCCACATTGACAAGCTTTTCTTTTTGAAAGATATAAACAATTAATAAATTTTTTTTAAGTAATCTTCTAGGAACTATATGTAGGCCAATGTATGGAGTTAATTAATCTATTCTAGTACATGCATATTCCTTTCTTAGGTATGGCACCACATAGAAACCTTTTGTAATTGACTACATGCCAATATTTTTTCCCCATCTCTGATACCATAGGCATGGCCCTACTGCCAGTGAGCATCTATAGCCCAAATATGGTTATCTCTAACACCATTTTTACATGAATTGATTTATATTGGATCATTATATTATTTTCATCTATCTTAGTAATTTCTGGGTGGAAAAATTGGAGGAATCATCTTGCATGGCCATTTTGGCGGGTAGTCCAAATTTGGTAATTTGGGTCCAAAAAATCGTATGAAATATTTTGGAGTCATTTAAAGACATAAAATGACACTTTTGTATGGTCCAAAAGTTACTATTGAGAAATATTCTATATTCTACACGCATATACCTTTCCAACAATGCAAGAATCACCTCCATTGGAGTTCGTATGCAAAAGTTATGCCTCCCACAAGTTGACCTATTGTGTTGATCACCATGGTGGGAGTGGATTCCACGTTAGCCCCCATTACTTATATGTGTGGTGCCATCCATGTAGTTGTAACACCCTATTTATCCCAGTCTGTAAATATAACTATATTGGTCAGGAACTATGGGAAACTCGAAGGTGTGAGTGTTTAATTTGATGGACCTTTGTATAAAAGGTCGATGAATGTAAATTATGTTATGAATATGTGTTGCATGACTGCTAGGAAGGGGATGTGCTAAAAGAGACCATGATGGCTAATGAAAAGGTGGTGGAAGTGACCTGGAACGGTTGCGTTAACTTCCACCGAAACAATGCCTTACTGGTTTTTACTTGTTCAAGACCAAAACAACTCTCTGACCCAGGAATGAACTTCCATTAGGATGGTAGGTGGGGAGGCTCCTCAAGAGTTAATGAGGGGATGGGGCAGACCGCCCATCCGTAAAGCTCTTAGACCTAACCATGGATGGAAAAATTTGTGCCACACACAATCTTACAGGGGGATGCAAGAAAGAAAGCGTGGGTGTGGGCAGACGAGAAGCGAAGGAGATTGGAGAGGAGAACCTCAACTTCTAGATCAAGATAGGAGAAGGAAAGTAACCATCGTCCTCATGTATTTTCTATATCGGGAGAAGGAGAGTAACCTTCATCCCTAACTTCCGTTGAGATGGAAGTAAGAGATTTAATCTCAGAGCATCGTGGTCTAAGCTCGGGGGTGGCCAGTGATAAATCCCTTGGGAGTGATTAAGCCTATGGTTGGGTGGAAATGAGAACGCCTCTTAGCAGTCGCATCACGCCTTGTGGTTTTTGATAAGTGTTTTATGCCTTGTATTTTGAATTGAATATCATGGATACATGCTCATGTTTATACACCCATAAATGATTTCTGTATGCTATGATTTCCTAGTATTTTAGATTGGAAATAATGAATGTATGTGTACACTTATATGCCACAGTTAGTTTCTGTATAAACTAAGTAAGTCCAGAGCATTAGTCCATTCCACTGAGAATTGTCCCATTTTCCTGATTCTCATGATGTTCTGGTTTAATCCCCCGAAAGCACCTTCCCCAGGGAATTTCATCATGTCTCAGAGTTAGAGTAAGCTCCTTGGTATGGCTACTACTACAATAAACCCACGAGGTTACCCTGCCCCGGTGTCATAGCTCATAAATCGATGAGTTAGGAAGGCACTTCATTCAGGACAATAGCCTATGGACTTTGAAAAGTACCCAAGCCATTATCTAGAAACTCGATTAAGATTAGGGATAATTTCCCAAGAACCATTTGAAGGTTCATGTGTCCCGGGTTTGGAAACCCTGTGCAAGAAGGGTTAGCTCTCAAAGATTTCATAGTCGTGGGAGTTTGAAGCTCCAAGAGATTGAATTTCATTACCCAAGTTCAGAAAGGATAACAAGTCCAATTATTGAAAGGTAGTATCCTTTCATTTGGTAGACAAATGGATGAGATCCTTTTGGAAGTATCTAAGGTCTGTCAGGACCAATGGATATAGAGGAGGAGCGCAGGCGTTAACACCTCGACCCCTTCAGTCTTCGCAAGTAGCGATGGAATCGGGACCGTAGGTCCCAAGATCCATCGAGAGCTACCTTGACCATTGATCTTAACCCTTGTGTAGGTGAGAGAGTGGACTCGTCAAAGTCCTGAAAGTCCCGAAGTGATCAGAACCATCCATCGAAAGAGGACATGTGGCGAAGGATCAACGTTTCGCTGACCCGCCGCTGAAGGAAGTTAAAGGGTAGAGTTTTATGAACTCGCGAGACCCGAACTCATTATTTGATCTGAACCGTCGGATCACAAGAGGGCCATGACCGTTGATCTGGGTGTGGGGATATCAGGAGTTTGGGGTTCGAGCTTTAGAAACATAGGCATTGGTTGTGTTCCAACTTCACAAAATGCGAAGTCCCGACAAGTTTGGAAGAATAAGCCCATGGTCATGGCGAATGGTCATGTGGGTGGAAGATTAAGGGAGGAGCTACCGAGGACCAGGATTTCGGGGAACAGAGAGTCAGAGATGGCTCACGTTCATTATCCTGATACAAGAAATCGCGACACGATCACAACCATCGATCGAGGGGATATCACAGGACCGTATATCTGGCCTTGGACAGAAACTAGAGATCAAGAATTCAGGAAACATGAGTCAGGGTTGACTCACTTGCAGAAGTCTCGAAGTCCCGAAATGTGAACTGCCTTTTTATAGGCGTGCGGTCACAACCTGTGGTCGCATAGATGAAGCTCGTGCCTTGGGAATTTTTGCGTTGATGGGGTTTCAATAGGGCCCATGGATCAGATATCAGGATTTTAGTAGGAAATAGAAGAGCTAATCCGACTCTTGAACAAGAAATTTTATTTAGTTCTCGCTCAAAGCGACGTGGGGGTGTTACAGTAGTGGATTTTATAGAACACTATAGAAGTTCCAAAATGGATCACTAATTGAGGGTTGAGGAAGTCAATACCCTAACCCTATATCGTCATAAGCTATGTTAAATACCAGACCACTAGGAGGAGAAGGGGTTCCATTCTATGTTAATGTATTTTGTTCAATAGTAGAGAAGAAAAAATGGGAGTCGAAAAATTAGAGAGAATAACATAGGGGGTTAATGTTTTGTAGCATCCTATCAAACCACATGTCTCAGGTAACTCCATAGAGAGTGCCTTCTCCTTTGTACTTGAATTATTTCCATACTAAAGAAAAGAGAGCAGGGAAACCTCACCTTCTAGCTAGGTTTTCTCCTGTAATTATTTCCCAGAGAAAACATTTGTGTTATTTTGTGGATGGTGTCTGATTGTATTTACTATTCTATATTTTTTGCATTTTATCTATTTCATGCACAAGCAAAAAACAACTAAAGATTCTGGAATCTAAAGGAATTTAACCTTCATAGTGTATATTTTAATTTTATTTATTAGATTTGTTGTGATGAACCGTTCCAGTGGAATATCCATGACTTTACAGATCATATTAGTACAAGAGTAGGTTTTCTTGGGGTATTTGTGGAAAGTTGTAGGGATCTAGGAATTGGTGTAAGAAGAAAATTTTAAAACCCTAGCCATAGATGATGAGTCTTCTCATAACAACCCTCGAGATACAACATATGAGAGTTTTGAAAGGATGGAAGAGCAAGTCGATGACATATCTTGCAATATGTCCCGCATCATGGAAGCTCTAGCAATAAATATCATACTGTTTGGAGAAGTTGGAGGCTCAAAATCACTGATCATATTAGATGGGAAATTGAGTGACCAGGAATACCCAAGAAATGAGTCATGGAAAGAACCTGAGAAAAAGAAACCGAGTTCTAGTGTCATTAACCCTTCATAGTCCCTATTCAATATGGAAGTGAAAGTGGAAATAAATCCATACCAAGGTGAGATCGATGCATTAAAAATGAATCATTTATTGCAACAACTATAAGTTTATTTTAGCATTCACTATATAGATGAAGAGAAAAAGATTTCATTTGCTAGTTTGAAATTAGAGGGCCATGCTTTAAACTAGTGGGAAATCCATACAAAAACACTTAGGATGGAGGGTGATCCACTGGTAACTAGGTGGGAGGACTTCAAAACCCTCATCAAGTCCTAATTATACCCTATCGGGTATGTAGAGGACCAATGGAACTACTTCAGATAGAGGCAGGGGCAGAGTGTACATGAGTACACCACCAAGTTCAAAAAGATTGCCATCATGCTGGGTATCTCTCTGAAGAACCTAGATGTACTCATACAATATCTTGGGGGTTTACACAGTCATCTACAAGAACAATAATTGGATGAGACGTGTACAGGAACAATACTTGGAAAACATAGGCCAAAAGAAGGGGCATCCAAGTGGTTCTAAGCAAAAAGAGCATCAAGAAGCTTCCAAGGAGGGGAAGAAGAAGTGGAAAGGGGGAAATGATAAGAAGATGAAATCCACTACACATTAGTGAAAGGATCCCAACAACCATTTCAACCATCACAATATTGATGGTCACACTAAGGAAAAGTGTTGGAAACTACATCAAGAGCTAAACCTGAAGAACCACTAGAAGAACAAAAAGAAAAAGAACCTTCTAACCACATATTTGAGCAATTAGGTTGATAATAAATATGATGTGGATGAAAATATTTTTTGCACATCTATGTAGAAGGAAGTGAATCTGAGTATCCTTCATCACCATGAAGATAAGGATATGACCAAGCTCTTCCACATCAAGATTCAAGTCAAGAAGACCAAGATAGATGCTCTGTTCAACTCTAGTTCACAGGCTAGTATAATAGCAATGGATCTGATCAACAAGCTTGGAATGGAGTTTCATGATCATTCTATCCCTTATATTCTAGCCCCTATACATTGGGTTGGGTAAACAAGGATGTAGAAATCAAGGTAACAAAGCAGTGTGATATTAAATTTGTTGTAACTGCTGATTTTATAGATGAAGTAGAATTGGATGTAGTACCACTGGATGTATGAAAAGTAGTGTTTGGAATCCCCTGCATGTATATGAGGGGTGATATCTTCATGCGGAGAGCCAACCATTACCACCTCATCAAGGATGGTAAATATTTCATGATCAACTCACACAAAGGAAAATAAAAAATTTCATTGGTAAGTGCCAATCAAGCTAAGAAATTGATCAGTTCTAGCAAGAAATATGATTTACTTTTCCTAAAGGAAAATTAGTCTGGTGAAGATTCGTTAAAAGTAAATACATCCTTGGAAGGGTGTACTGAGGAGAAAAAGAATGAATTAGAGGAGTTTCTAAAGGAATACATGGGAGTGTTCCAGGATCCTAAAGGGATACCACCTAAGAGGGAAGTGGAGCATGAATCCAATTTTTGCTAGGCTCCCCCTTGCCAAATATTGGGCTGTATAGATAGTCCATTCTGGAAGCAAAAAGAGTAAAGAAGCACTTGTAGTAGTTATTGGAGTAGGGAGTGATTTGAACAAGTAACTCACCTTTTGGGCCACCCATCATAATTGTTCCCAATAAGGATGGGACTTGGAGAATGTGTATCAATTACAAGGAATTGAACAATATTACCCTGAAGAATCGATACCCTCTTCCTAGGATCGATGATCTGTTGGACAAGATGTAGAATTCCAAGTACTTCAGTAAGATGAATTTGAAATTAGGATATCACCAGGTACGAGTCAAAGGAGAAGATACTTGGAATATTTCCTTTAATACAAGGTAAGGTTTGTATGAGTGGTTGGTTATGCCATTCGGTTAATATAACACACCAGCTACATTTATGAGACTAATGAATGCTTTTTTACATCCTTATCTAGATTCATTTGTTATATTGTCTATTTGGATGATATACTGATTTATAGTGCTACCTGGGAGGAGAACATATCACATATTATGTTGGTGTTAGAGACCCCGAAGAATCACTAGCTACTGACCAATCTTAAAAAGTGCGAGTTTTCTCAACAATCCTTGGTGTATATGGGGTATGTCATTGGTGAAGGAAATCTCAATATAGATCCCATCAAGATGGAAGCCATCATGAAATGCTCAGTTCCTACAAATTGTACAAAATATAGGAGCTTTTTTGGGGAAGCACAATACTTGTGAAAGTTCATATATTTTCTTTCACCAGTAGCTGCACCACTCCACACAATAACAACAAAAAATAAGATTTTCCAGTGGGGGAAGAATAAAAATAATGCCTTTGATGAGATAAAAATAAATATCAGTCAAGAAACAATGCTTACGCTACCAAACTTGTATAATCCCTTTGATGTGGAGACATATGCAAGTGGGTATGACATGGGAGAATTCCTGATGCAAGGAGGAAGGCCTATCTGCTATCATTCTAAATAATTTCACGGGGCTGTGCTTAACTACCCTACCTATGACAAGGAGCTCTATTCCTTGGTACAAGATATCAAAAAGTAGAAGCACTATATGATGGGAAAGAAGACCATCATCCACACATATCACCAGCCGCTCCAGTATTTACATGCCTAGAGTAAGTTACAACAAACCAAGCACTACAAATGGATAGGGTTTTTGCAACAATTTCATCTAGTTATCAAGAATAATAAGGGAAGCACAAAAAATTTGGAAAATTTGATTTCAAGGCCACCCACATCCAAGATTACAACTTTGGGAACTTTGATGCACATGGATCCTTTTACCCATGATGCATACAAAGAGGCATACACAAAATATGAGGACTTCAAGGAGGTGTTGAAAAACTACATGGTCTAATTCATATAGAAGAAGGTGACGACAAGGATGAATATAATTTACATAATTGTTTACTATACAATCTCGATAAGCTTTGTGTCCCTAAAGGTGAATGAATGCAACTTATCAGAGATGCAAACACTTCCAAGGTTGTAGGACATTTTGGTGTTGGGAAGATAGTTTCCAACTTAGAGAGGTATGTGTACTGGTCGAGAATGCATGAAGATGTAGCAAAAATATTAGAGTATGTATACTTTGTTGCACCATCAAGCCCAATAATAGGAAGCAAGGTATATACGATCCCTTACCTCTACCCACTCAACCTTGGGAAAGCATTTCCATGGATGTTGTTGGAGTTTTACCAACCACTAGGAAGGGGCATGACTATCTATTTGTGGTAGTTGACATGCTCAACAATATGTGCATTATCATGCCTTGTAAAAGGATTATCAAAGGAAAATAAGCATGGGGCATGTTCTTTGAATAGGTCTGGGTGCACTTTGGGATACCAAGGAGCACCATCTCAGATAGGGATACCAAATTTCTCAGTGCATTTTGGACTACATTGTGGGAGAAAATGGACACTAAGTTGAATATATCTACAACATTCCATCCACAGATTCTGATGGGAAGAAAAAAATATTCAACAAGACTTTGGTGCAACTTTTGATGGGTTAAAATTAGAAGCATCTAAATACTTATGATGAAAATATGATCTACATGCAATACTCTTATAATAGAAAAATCCACACTTCTACTTGTGAGTCACCTTTTAAAACTTGTTTTGGATACTTGCTACCTTCACCCTTGGATGTTGTATATGGAAATCAAGGAGGAGTGAGGGAGAACCTCACAGGGGATGCATTGAAAGTAGAAAAATATGTTGAGAAGATCAGGAAGATATATTTTCAAGTACAAGAGACGCTGAATAAGTCATAGGAAAATTACAAGGCTAGACATGACCAATACATAATAGAGAGAACATTTAGAGTGGGAGACCGAGTATGGTTACAACTAAATAAGGAAAGACTACATGGTCCTGGTAAATGGTATGATCCTTTTTAGGTAGTGGAAAATATGGGATATAACACCTACATACTCAGTCTACCCTCATACATATGCATTTACTCAATAGTGAATGTGGAGAATCTCAAACTCTATGAGCCTTCCATGTTGAATCAGGAGGAGGAGTAGGTCCTAAATTCCATAGAGAAATTAGCACTATATGTTCAGGCATACTTGAAAGATAATAGTTTTGTAGAAGAGGTCTAGAACTACAAGACATTGGAAACATGACCTTTGGAAAATTGGGTTGAAAGGATAACTTCCAGGTAAGGCAAAGTGGTACTCTAGGGAGAAGGTAGAGGAAAATTTCTCTCACCTCATTTAGTAAATATTTTGGGGACCAAGAGCCTCCATAAATGGGGAGGTATGATCCATGTTGGATAATTATATTATTTTTCATCTATATTAGTACTTTCTAGGTGGAAAATACGAAGGAATCAACTTGTAAGGCCATTTTGG
>ML802351.1:0-26289 GCA_009831015.1 Picea engelmannii
TTTTGTCACAAGAATCAATGAAAGGTTTGAAAACTCATGATCACCAACAGGTCAGATGGGAGTTGTCGGTTTCCTTTTTCAGCCTGCTCAAAGAAAGTGTGCGAAAATTTCAAATAAGTAGACAATTATTGGATTGGCTTCACTAGCATTTTCGTATCATTTGATTCAGTGGGAATTTTTTAGTAGTTACAGTAGGTGATGTATATAAATAAGCTTGAATTTGAGCATTAGATTACAGTGGTGGTTTTTAATATGTTTTCAGTTCAGTTTTGAATCCAGTATGGTTTTGTTTTAAAGCATTATGACTCCATAGCCCAATGAATGAACAAGCGGTTTTTGTTTCAGAAAGCTGCAAGTAAAGTGACAGGGTTCAGAGTTTGATAAGGATGATTTCAGGTCGCCCAATGGATGAAGGCACGTGGTCTATTGTTCTTGGTGCTTTACAGAAAAGCACCATCCCTAGATGGAGCCTATGTTGGAACAAATATTGAAATTTTGGATTTCGGTAACTTAGGAGGGAAAAATTTATAGTGTTTAGCTACCGAAAGTGCAGAATTTTGGTAGCTTAAATATCGGGTTTCATATGCCATTAGTTGCCGAAAGTGTATCGACCGAGACCAAGCGTTCAAGCACCACGCATCAAGCCACATGGAGGAAGATCTCACAAGTAGGTGCGAAAAGAATGCAATAAACGGAATAAAATCACTATAATAGGGCTTAACATAAATGCCACGTCACCATTTCGGGGTTTCGACCATCGGAGGTTTGGCCGACGTAAATATTTTAACCACTGCTCTGTTTCTCGAAACCCGAAATCCTGAAATAAGGGTTTTGGGACTTTCGATGGCTTACGGTGCTCCGAAATCGCACTGTTAGCCACCGAAATCCAGGACTTTCGGCAGCTAAGATACCCTTGTTTTCGGCCTGTTAGCCACCGAAATCGCAGATTTTTTCCAGTGACTAAACTACCTTAGAAAAAGTCAGTTTTCTCAGCCGTGGAGAGGCCATTTTGCGCGTTCAAATGGCCTATTGACATCTACAGATCCTAATATTTCCAGTGGTGCATTCAGATTTTCATTTGGAGCTTGGGAAGGCAGTCAATAGTACCCCGCAAGATGAGTTTCGTTTTTAGAAATGTGGCGTTTTTTACTATGCTGAGTCATCATTTTCAAATGATGATTCTGAGCGATTGGAATATCATTTTGAGAAACGGTCGGAGTTTTTTTTCCCTAACACATCATATATCAATAAAATCTCTCGATTTTCCTACAGGTGTCACATATTGGGAGAATCAAATCCATCTCCGAGCCCTAATTTTCGGATCTCATATTTTCCTGTTTTGACACATGTTTGTAAAATGCAGATCTGGGGAAAATGGAAATGGATCTCAGGGAACTGAGAGAGGTTTTTGCTCAGAACATAAATATGCACAAAATCCTCTTTCAGTTTATACATATCTGTCACGATTCGAGAGATACAAAACCATAACCGCAGCCACAGTTTTCAACAGTTTGGTTCATTTTCTAATGGCAGAAAGTTTCCAAAATTGATGGTAATTGTTGTTGTCTTTTGGGAGGATTTCGACCTCAATACCTACATGAGATACCTGTTCATTTCCAAGGAGGGATTTCTTTGTAATTCAAATCGTTTTTCAGTTATTCGAAAGCGGGGGGAAAAGACACACAGGAGTAGTACTCCTGGGCTGTAGCTTTCATTTTCAATTTAATAAAAGATTGCAGAAGCATGTTTTATCCATATCAGAGATTCTTGTAATGTTGCTTGCAAAGTTTGTCCATTTTCTTAGTTTCAATATCACTCCATCTATCTTTTCTTCTCAATTTGTAACTATTTTGTAATAGAATTCATCCTCTGTTAGATGCTCTGTTGCAGACTGGTTATAGGTTGTTTCTTGCAGATATCAAGGTTCAAAATTCATCCTCTGCTAGATGCTTTGTCCCAACCATCTTTTTCCACTGATTTATGCTTGGAATTCACTCATCGCTAAGTGCTCCTTGTGTATTGACATGTTTTCTCTTTATTCTTCTGCCATACTTTTATAAATCCTTCTCTTTGTAATCATCTTCTACCTCACCTCTGTTCCATGGATTTCCATTGCCGAAACACTCTTATTATTTACTTGATTATTTGACTCCATGCCCAATGGACTACCTCCCGGTCCAACCCATCAACCCTAAAAAACTCAAAACTGTTTGTTACCCACAGATCTGCCCGCTGTTAAGCTTATTGGATATACTATCGTGACATATATTTGAGATATCCCTCTCGGGTTGGAAGGGGCAACTTCTAATCAAAAGTGGTTCGTGGTTATCTCAAAATTTACTTGCACGCAACCCAAATCAAGTTCTGAGTGATAACTTATTTTTTCATTTAAAATGTGCTAAGGCTTGGCTCAATTACAGCCTAGAGTCGACTCTTGCGACAACAATGGCTTAAAGACATCAGAATACATCTCTACCCTGAAAAAAATTTAACCCACAATTTTCTGCCAAGGAAAGTGCTCTGATACCACTTGTAATATTCCAGATATAAAAAGTTTGCAGAACAGAAATAAAATGCTAGAAATGGCAGATGAACAATAATATAACCAGAATAACACCACAATAATACTTAAATGATAACAGAATAACACCACAATAATACTTAAATGATAATAGAATAACACCAGAAAGAACACTTCGATTACTGAGAGCAATGTTCAAGGGCCTCTTCGAGGGGGCAACCTCCAGTCGAGAAGAGCTCTATTACAATAATTTCCAAGCTAGGGTTCACATACCCTCGAATCCTATTTATACTAAATATCTCTATCAAGAGAACCATCTGGAGGAAGATCCTTCTAGAAGCGAAATCTTCTATTAGGTTTTCTTACATTCGATTTATTCTACCTTTTTGCAAGGCCTTATTAATATTGACCTTTATTACATCGGAATACATTGTTATACCTACATAAGGGGTCAGGTCCCTAACAACTTGCCATAGTCAAATTGTAGACAGAGTCATAGTTTGATGGAATAATGTGTAGTTCTTGTAAAGACCTTTCCAACGAGCTATCAGGCACCTAAAACGGAGGTTGTATGCAAAAGTTACGACCCCGCGAAGTCGAGGCTCCAACTTACCCATCGGGGCCCACATAAATTTTGGCGTTTCATCTCCTAGGGTTATGTTTTTGGATGTCTAGGGTTTTGTCCTTCATGAGTAATGTTACAAAGGCCTCTAGAGCATCATTGTAATCATTCTTCTCAGACGAATGCACGTAGCAGCCACATCTCTTCTTAGAGATAACTACCACCATTCAAGCAAGTTGTTTTCAGTTCTGTTGTTTTACAGTTTCATCTTATTTTATTTATTCAATAGAATTTATTGTTCACTGGATATCTATTGTTGTTCTCCATATCTCTGTGTTATTGTAATCAATCTATTATTCATTTCGTTTCACTCATAAATCCGGATCAAGGCACCCCTCTATCTAATGATTGGTATACATATTCTCTCTTTTGGAGAATGAGGTGATCAAACGACATATTCAATAGATAATACAAAAGTGACACATTTGACCAAGCACCTGACCTTGCAGAAGCTCAATTGCGTTGGTTCACTAGAATGATGGAACATGACAATTTTGTGTTGACTATAGATCTGTGAACATAATCACATTCAAGAATTAGTATCCAATCTCCTAGATTGATGATCTTCTCAATCAAGTGAGGGCACCAAGTTTTTTAGTAAGATTGATTTGAAGTTAGGACATCACTAGGTGCCAATCAAACAAACTGTTGTGTGGAAGACAACCTTCAAGTCTAAAAGGTTTTTTGAGTGGTTGGTCATTCCTTTTGACTTGACTAATGCGCCAACAATGTTCATGGGGATGATTGGAAATATCTTGTGGTGATTCACCACTTGTTTTATGGTCATATATTTAGATGATATGCTCATATTTAGTAAAGTCTACGAGGAATATCTGAAACACATCTTGTTGATGCCCAAAATAGAGGTTTGAATCTCAATATACAAAACACTTTTGTAGGGCCGATAAATAGGAAAAGGGGAATGAAACCCAGATTTCTTTAAGTGATAAAACCAATTACTTGTAAGGAAAGTGATTTGTCAAAGATGTTAGTGGAACTCTTCCACATTACGAGTATTAAGTCTCCTTAATGTTCGCAGGATAAATTTTAATATGAGACTTATATTAGTGATAAATTCAATGTTAAATTAAAATTAAAATTGAAGTTATGAATTAAATTAAGATACAACTATTAAAATAAATAAAATGCTAATATTAAATGAACTAATTAAAACAAAGCATACATGAAATGGAATGCAACATTAGAATATAAACGAATATAAACCACATCTAAGGCACATTTCATACAAAATAATGAAGTAGAAAGCATGACACAATTTTTTTTTTAAAGCAAAAGGAAGAAAACTTAATGGTAATATAAAATAGACAAAGACGTAGCAGAGATGCTCATAATGACAATCCTTTTAAAAATATTGTCTAATTAAACAACTGGATAATAATAACCCAAAGACAAGGATTGATAATCAATGATGCCCATAATGATAATCCTTTTAAAAATAGTATCTAATTAAACTACTAGATAATAATAACCCAAGGATTGATAATCAGTGATGCCCATAATGGTTATCCTTTTAAAAATAGTATCTAATTAAACAACTAGATAATAATAACCCAAAGACAAGGATTGATAATCAGTGATGCCCTTAACAAGTGGGGCATTTATGTTCAACCATATGCCATTTGTAACAACAAATAAATCCAATAGGTAAAGTCTTGGATGATGCATTTATGTTCAACCATATGCCATTTTTAACAACAAATAAATCCAATAGGTAAAGTCTTGGATGATGAGGGCTCTTTGGGTAATCAACACCCAGATTGTTTAAAAGGAATCTACATATATGATTGTGTTAGTTTTCAAAGTATGGACATAAATGTGTAACCATGTATACAAATAAACAAATATATCTCTTATTTTCACCTTAAACCTTATATCTCTTATTTTCACCTTAATGTTTGACATTTGTTGTAAGCCATTTTCACCTTAATGCTTGACCTTTGTTGTAATCCATCTTGTCATTATAGCAACGTACTTGAAAAATTAATGCATCATAGAATTGAATTTCATGTGGCAAACTCAAGCATACTTGCCTCTTTTTCCCTCTTGCCTTTCCTCCTTATATAGAAGGTAGGATGGAAACTAAAGGACATAACTTCCTTTTGAATTTATATAAATATAAATTTCAGCATAATAATATTAGTTTTGGATGGTTCATAGTTGGAATGTCACTGATCAAATGTGGTGGGTTAAGATAACTAGGCAAACTAAGGGTCCAATCATGAAACTAATGTGGACCTTTCCTAGCCTCAAGAAGACTTAACATATTAGAGCTTCATTCAAATAATATTTTTTTTCCATTATGTATTTTCTTAAAAAAACATTTAGATAATAGAAAAATAAATATCAAGGAAAATATATTCTTTTTCATTTTTATCCAAACATAAATAACAACAAATACATATAGATGCATTTAAAACAACTATCTTTTGTAGCTTCAAAATATTTAACAATCTAAAATAAATATGTTCATGTTTGAAAATAATTGAACTTGTTTCCATTCAATCATACACCATTGTATGGTAAATATCAATGTAGGTAGCCTTGTTTAAATAAACAATGTCCTTGTTATGAGTAGGAATTTGAGTTCACTCGCGAATATCATTTATAGGTTGAGATGAAACTTTTTTTTGAACTACTAGTAAGGCCAATTTTTTTTTCTCCGAGCCTCACATTTAATCTCCATGATCATAATCAATGCAACATCAAAAATCATAAAAACATTAACTTAAAACCATGCATTCACTTACACTATGCATGTTATAGCCAGGGAGATCAATGCAAGAGAGGATATGTAATAGTTACAAAGCTTGTGCACAATTATTATGAATTATCGAGACCTTTCTAATGAATTATCAAGTGCCTAAAATGGAGTTTGTATGAGAAAGTTTGGGCCCCAGTAAGGTAACAGTCCAAATATTCTCCACATGTTCGAGTGGTGACCATGTTAGATAACTATAATTCAAATATTGGGAGTTAATAATGTAGGGTAATCCACTATAAACTTCTATAAGCATCATGGAGGTTCTCAAAGGGTTTAGAAACCCTAAATCTAACTTGAACTATAATTCTAGCTATCAAAAATCCAGCAAAAGGAGGGAAGAGGGTTCACTTTTCACTAGCTGCTCATTGTTCCATAGTATGGGTAACCCTGTGGAGGTGTTAATAGAGCAGAGAGATAAAAGAATATTTAGAGGAATGTAGAAGACCACTTTCTCTCATGTTTCATACTAAGATTGAAAGTTTTGTATTTTGTATTATAATCTCCATAATATAAGAAGATGAAATGCACAATTCTTCATTTAATGCTAGTTTTCCTGTATGGGTTTCAAGGGTCAATATTTGTGTTTTATTGTGTGTGTACTTTTATTGTAGTATATTTCATACGTCATAGTAGTTAAAGAATCATAATGGTGTCTTTTTACTTCTATTACAGTGTTACAAAATACAAAAAAGGTAGTTGCAAAGTTGAGCATAAGCTCACTGTAGTCATTTTAAGTTTATATTTATTCTGGTGAACTAACCATTGGAGTATCCAAAGAAATTTACAAATAATTTTGTCAATAAAGATGGTTTATTTGGGTGTTTGGTGCTTTGAGGCATATTATATGATTACCCAACTTAGAAAATCCAAATATGTGGGAGAGTCGTACCATGTTGATCTTGGGATCGACACAAGAAAGGTGAAGAAGATGTTGCAATCCATAGAAATGGATGAAGAGCACCAAAAAAAAACCATTGATGAAGACAAAAGGATATTTGTGAGATTGGAAGCTCAAGTAGAAAATATTTCGAGGATCATGGCCATACTCATGGATGATCTTGAGAATAATATATACCCCCTTTTGGACTATCCTAAATCTCACAAGAAACTAAAAAATCACGAGGACTTGAGGAAGGAGAAGGAAACTTTGAAGCTCATAAAAGGTGACTCCAATAACCAATCTTCTCAACACCTATTTAAGATGGAAGAAAAGGTTGAGATCAAGCCTTATGAAGGTGAGGTAGACATACTTAAATTCAATCATTGGTTGCAACAATTAGAACTCTGTTTCAATATGAATAATGTATTAGGCAAGTAAAAAATAGATTTTGCTAGACTAAAGTTAGAAGGTCATGCACAAACTTGGTGGGAGAGCCACACCGAGGCCCTTAGGATGGGGTGAGACCTAGTAGTAACTAAGAGTGAGCTATGAAAATACATTATCAAGTACCACTTTTATCCTATCATGTATGAAGAGGACCAAAAGATTTGATGGCACTATTATCGACAAAGAAGAGGATAGAGTGCACAAGAGTACACTACAGAGTTATGGAAGAAATCCATCCATTTAGAAATAGATACTCGATACCTAGGTGTGATCATCAAGTGACTAGGTGGTATTAACAATCACATAAGAAAGCAAGCTATGCTATTTAAACACAAGACCATATATGAGGTGATCTAGGTGGATATCAGTGGCCACCCACCTATTCCAATTGGCTCCTCTTGTCTGTTTTCAGTTCAACACGTTCTTTTGTACTTCATTGTAATCATGGGTTCTACACTTCTGGGGCTGCCTGAAGCCCTACACATATTCCAGGTGGATATTGGTGGCCTCTCACCTAATCCAACTAGATTATTTTGTATGTTTTCATGTCAACACATCTTGTTGTACTTCCAGGGCCGTTTTGGATCCCTAAACAATGTTTTTTTGACTCACCACAGTCAAACTGTAGATGGAGTTAGAGTTTTGTGGTGGAATGTGTAGTTCTCTGAAAGACCTTTCCAACGGGCTATCATGCACCTAAAAAAAAGGTTGTATGCAAAAGTTACGACCCTGGGAAGTTGAATTACCAACTTACCCATAGGGTCCCACATGAATTTTGGCGTTTCACCTTCTAGGGTTAGGTTTTTGGATGTTTTAGGGTTTTGGAAGTCATGAGTAATATCAAAAAGGACTTTGGAGCCTCATTGTAATCATTTTGCTCAGAAGGATGAGCGTAGCAACTACATATCTTCTCAGAGATAACTACCACCATTTGAGCAAGTGTTTTAGTTCTGCAGTTTTACAGTTTCAACCTATTTCATTTATTCAATAGAAGATATTGTTCATTGGATATCTGTGTTGTTCTTCATATCTCCGTGTTTATTGAATTCAATATATTAATCAGTTCGTTTCGATCCTAAATCCAGATCAGTGGTATCAGAGTGATCTGCTCTTCATTTATTTTTCTTTGTGCATGTCCCTGATAAGATCTGGGTGCAAGAAGTTGGGACTCAAACCAATCGATCCGTTGCAAGATCGGTCGCGTCGAGTCCAACAAAAACCCATGGGAGATGAAAAGAAATATGATGGAGTAGGAGATCCTTTTAAAATGTTGCTCGAGGAATTTCTTGCGCGACAAAGGAACAAAATGATGGACAACTTTGTGCATATCCTTCCACGACTGCCCACAAGAGAAGCATATTCATCAAGCAGCCATGAAACCCCCTTCAAGGTACAAGTAAATTTTGATATTCCATTATTTGAAGGACTGATAGATGCAAATGATGTAGATAAATGGTTGAATCTGCTGGAAGGGTATTTTTCGGTCCACAATTTTTCTGATAGGGAAAATATTACTTTTTCACTCCTTAAGGCTGTCCCCCATGTTAAGGACTGGTGGGACACTTACTCTAAGCAGAGGGAGATATAGGAATATGCAATATTTGTGGTTTCCCCTACATGGGATTCCTTCCATAATTCCATTAAAGAACAATACTATCCGTTTGGAAGCTACGAGGACCAGTACACCAGATGGACCACCCTGCATCAATAAAGGGACCAGACAATACCATATTTCACCAATATTTTCCATACCCTACGCACCAAATTGGGTATCAAACACTCTAAGCGACATCAAGTGCTCAAACACCACGACTATTTGCATAGATACCTCCAAACATAAATGGCATTTCTGGACATCACCTTATTGGGTATGGCTTATAGATACACTATCAAGATCGAACAAAAATTTAAGTAGAAGAGGCGAGAGTTTGGATCTGCAAACTCCTCATATCCGAAGTAGGGAAAAGGCGGCCCCAACCCACACATCAAGGGATAGAGAAGAGATTTCCACTCTTAGGACAACCATTCCAAGCCATAGCACAAGAAGGGAAATGAGAAGACGAAGAAGGACACACGAAAATGGTGTGAGTACCATAAAATCCCTTGGCAAAACACTGAAGAATGTTGCTCCAAGCAGTCACTCGTGGTCGAGCTGAAGGATTCTGAGTTAGAGTTCGATTCTGATTCCAAATCAAATCCCGAAGGAGGGAAGTGGATTATTGATCATGAACCCAGTGCCACTATCACTACCACCAATGTCCGACCAAGCGAACCAGAAGAACCAAAGGAAGGGGAATTCCTCTTTCACTCATAGATGTGAGTAAAGGGGGCTCCGCTTCATTTCATTGTTGATAGCGACAGTAAGAAGAATATTATTTTAGCATAGGTCGTCAAGCGATTGGACCTGCCAATGACACCGCACCCGCATCCCTACACCATCGACTGGCTTCGCCAAGGATGAGATATCTGTGTCAGCCAAAAGTGTCGTCTGCCCTACGATATCAAGCCTTTCAAAGATGAGGTATTGTGTGATATTTCTCCCCTTGAAGTTTGTGATGTTATTTTAGGACAACAATATTTGTGGAAGTGTCATGCTATGTATGAGTCTAGACCCCACAGTGTTATTATTACTTTGGGTAGAAAATTGTACAGGATACCAGAGGTAGTGTCGCCTACTGTTGTTTCTTTAATCTCTGCTAAGCAATGCAGTAACCCTAAAGTTTGTATTCTTTGTGATCCGTGCTCACAGTAAGTAAAAGGTCACCGCCACATTTGTGGCCTCTACACAGAGCCTCTCTTTGCAACATAAGCAAGTGGACGAAATCATGGAAGAATACAGAGACATCTTCTCCTCACCCACTAGGGTAATAATGCATTGCCAAGTCAAGCATCGAATTGATCTGACCCCCGATGCACCTCTACCTAATGGTCCAGTCTATCACCACTTGTTGATAGAAAATGACGAAATTAGATGTCATATCCAAGAGCTTCTTCAAAAGGGGAACATCACACCCATCTCCTCCCCTTGCGGAAGCCCTATTTTACTGGTGCATAAGAAATACAGGACTTGGCGACTTTGCATTGATTACAGATCCATAAACAAAATCATAGTCAGGAACTGATACCTAATTCCCAGGATTGATGACCTTATTGACCAACTCAAGGGGGAAAAGTTCTTCATCAAGATTGACCTAAAGTCTAGCTACCACCAGGTTCCCATTGAACCAATTGATATATGGAAGACAACCTTTAAATCTAAAGAAGGTCTCTTTGAATGGCTGGTCATGTCCTTTGGCTCAACAAATGCACCGACCACATTCATAGGTTGATGGATGATGTATTGAGACCCTTCACCAACTCTTTTGTGTTAGTATATTTGGATGACATCCTCATCTTCAACAAAACTTGAGAGGAGCACATGCGGCATATTCAACAGGTTTTGAGCACTTTGCGGCAACACAAGCTATATGCCAACTTGGGAAAATGCTCTTTTGGCATGCACAGGGTCCGATACTTGGGCTACACTGTTGATGACCATGGGGTACATGTGGATCCAACTAATATCCAAGCCATCCGTGACTGGCTAGCCCTGACCACACTAATTGAGCTTCATAGCTTCTTGGGACTGGACAACTTCTATCGACGGTTCATGTTGGGATTATCCCATATTGCATGGGCCCTTATCTAGGTGACCAAGGGCGGTGGCAGGGCCAAGTTCATGTGGGGGAAGGAACAACAATGAGAATTCGATGATCTGAAGCATCGCTTGTGCTCAGCTCCAGTACTCTCCATGCCCAATCTGCATCAACCGTTCGAGATTGAGATTGATGCATATGACTATGTTGTAGACGCAGTTCTCACTCAGCACAGTCATTCGGTGGCATACCATAGTGAGATACTCTCAGATATTGTCTGAAAATACCCCAACTATGACAAGTAAATGTATTCCATCATACAATTCTGTCGTTAATGGAAACATTACATTGTGGGAAAGGAGACGATCGTCCACACTGATCACAAGCCTCTACAGTTCATACAAACACAGGGGAAATTGCAGAATGACCGCCATCATAAGTGGTCCACCTACCTACAATAGTTCCATCTCAACATAAAGTATAACATGGGGATCTCAAATTGTGTCGCTGACTGCCTCAGTCGACCTCCTGTGTTTTCCCTCACCACCGTGTTCTATTATTGTGGACATGAGGCATCTGAGTGGCCCCAAATTTATCAAACAGATCTAGACTTCACCACCACCTATCAACGCTTGGGTATAGGTGTGACTATCACCGATTTTCACATTCAGGACAGACTATTATGCCATCTGGGCCATATCTGTGTTCCTACAAGCGAGCGTGCAAAGCTGATTTGGGAAGCCCACTACAGTCGTGTTGGCACAGGGGTAGACCCAGGGTTCAATGCTTAACAATGCACCAACAAAACCTCGACTACCGACCCTTTTGGAAACACCTGTGAAGCAAGAGAAGTCTCACCTGAGGTAGAAGTAGGGGGGGTTACAGGACATAGGTGTATGTAACTAGGCTGGGACACAGATATGTGATAATAACACTTCACAGAGTATTCTGTTAACGCTTAGGAAGTGACATGCATTAGTTTATTCACCTTATGAACATCGCAGAACATATCTAAGATAGATCTAGTGCAATAACAACAAAGATTAATCATTTCAACTACTTAGCACTTAACACTCTAAATCAGATCTAGCATTCTAACATAAGCAATACATTTAAGCAACACATACATATGCATTACAAATCTAATCTAAGCACTAAGCCAAACATAACAAATATAATCATTGCACAAAGCAAACCATAAGACACCAGATGTACGTGGTTCACCCTAGTGTGGGGCTAGGTCCACCAACCACTTCGCCTCTTTATTATTCGTCAATCTATTACATTCAGTTACTCCCGTGCACTAAGCCACAGAGTTGAGCTTCGCATCGGACATGATATCTGTACACTGAGCACTATATCCTCCTTCCAAAACTAGGTCAAGGCACAGAGCCAACTCTCTATCAAGCATAAATACTTAACACACATACATTCCCTTGCACGAAGCCACTTGAATTACTTGCAATTAGCTGTAAAACTTCTACTTCTACCATACTTTCTTCTTTAGTTATACTTTTACAAATCCTTACAATAGGGCCAAACATGGGGAGAACCTATGGGTCGACATCCATAAATCCATTACAAAAACCCTAGAGGACCCCTTACTGGGTCCACATAGCCCTAAAAAATGGGTGAGATCCATGATATCAGCTCCTCTTGGGCACTCCTTCCTTGACCAATGTGTCGAAGTCCAAAAGTGGGCCAACTCTGACCAATGTTTCCTCAAAACTTGGTCGAGGTCCAACAGGTCCCCAACACTCACCTGTGACTCGTCTCGAATCACTAAGATTTGGACAATGCTGCTTCAAAGGCCTCAGGCTTAACTCGAGCTGCCTCGACTTGCTTCTTCGCCTGAGCCTCTTGCTCAACGAGCTCCTGGATCATCTGATCTGTAACAGGCCCTTCCAGACGCTATTCTACTGATGCAATCACTTGGTCCAATTGCGATCCCTATCCATCAATATCTTCAAACACCTTGCAAGCTTCATCCAGCACATGTTGCATATTCTGCATGACTTCCATTAATTTTCCCTGGAGGTTAGTAATCTTCTATTATACTGTGCATTTCTCCTGGGATATTTTCATTATTTCTACTGCAGTGAGTAGCTTTATCTGCGCTTGCACTGAAAATTCCCGCTGCTGCACCTCTTGTAACTGCGCTTCAAACTTTCTTAGTTCCGGATCCTCAACGAGGCATTCATATGTTTGTGCGCTTCTATCACTCAACTATTTTCATTCTGAGGTGAGGGTTCTTATCCTTATTAGTGTGTTCTTAGGGGTCTCCTCCCTCTGGTCATGCACCTCCTGTGGGGTGCTCGGTACTATTTGGGCCTCCAAATCTGTTACCCTGGCTTGAAGCTACTGGAGGGTCTCAGTGAGCTTCACTACTTGAGCCTCGACCAACTCTTTCTCCTCCTGTGCCAAGCCTGGAAAATAGTAACATGATTTACTCACTACTTCTTTGACTGTTACATGAGAATCCCCCTGTGGACAAGTGGATTTCCTCTTGGATACTAGACCCCTATGACCAAGACAAAAAAGTGATAATGTGGACATTGACATTCCTTTTCATGAAGCTAAACTATTCAAGTAAGAATAAGAAAGAAAGGTAAATACCTTTACCGACATTTGTCCTTGCTTGATCCAGGATGATCTTGATCTCCAAGTCTTTCAAAAGGTCCTGCAATCCAATGAGCAACAACAACCAAACATACTTCCTACTCTACCATGATTAGCTTCATAATAGATCTATCAAAAGTAACAAGTTCATGAAATATACACAAACTTAAAGGAAACATGCCAAGCACATATTTATATTAATGAAAAAAAATCAAAGTGCTTACAACCGTGATGTAGATGCAGTAGCTTCACCAAGCTCTCTTTGTCCAGACCCTTTGCTCAAATAATCCACCAGCAGAATGACTATGATTTCACTGATAAATCTCCCTTGTGAGATCATAAGTTTGATGCCTCTAAACTCCATATACCTTTCACCATGAGAAGGCCTTCTTATATAAGCTTGGAGAGGCCCAACCACATTAGATATTCTTGGGATAGGTTGAGGATCTTTCTCCATCAATTGTGGATCCTCCCTAAGATATAGCCTTGACCTCAGATTGGAATCCAACTAACTCCAGAGATGAGGGGAATTTTCCCCTGATTTTCTTCAACAGTCAAAGATTCCCTCAAATAGGCCAGCGCTCTCCCAAAAGGGTTCATAGAGAATTGCAACGCTCCCCCAAATAAGGCCAGGGAGTGCTGGCACTCCCTGACAGTGTATAGGGGAGACATGCCTTCCAAAATTGATTTTTTAGTGGTTTTTTCCATGGAAAATGCTTTGTACTCTTCATCAAATGATTTCTCTTCCTTGAACCAGTCTTTCAAGGTGTCTTAAGTGTCCTTATGATTTCATTAGAGACATGACATAGGCAATATGATAGTATGATGTTTGCGACACTGCAACATTTACGACCCTTGCGATGACGACAATGGGTCATCATTGAAGTGAGTAATTTTGATGTGTAACAGATTGCCCCCCAAAGTGCGAAGTCAGAAGACATGATGACTGAAGTAATTTGTAGACTTTTTCAAACAAGTGTATGGATGCAGAGAACTTGGTAGAAGCTACACACAACCATCAAAAAAAATTATGACATGTTTCAAACCCAAGGAAGACATACCTATGCTTGAGTGATAAAGACTTTCAAGGTATGGCCACCATAAAATACACTGCGGATCCATAATTATAATAACAAAGAGTATAGCCACCAAATATACAATGTGGATCTATAATTCGATGACATGAACTGATCATAGCCATGAAAAATACACAGTGGATCTATGAGACGACAATACATAGCCACAGACCAATACAAAGTGGATCTATGTGACAGTATATGTGTCAATATTTAAGAGAAACTCCGTCGCAACCTGGGCAAAGTACATATCAGAGTGATTACTCAACCTAGGGTCTTCTTACCGATCTCGATGTAGTATGAATCTAACCATGTGAATAGATTTCCTGATGTCGAACATGGCAAAAACCACTTGATTACCAGTCAATGAGGTAAATCGTTAACAAGTGTGAGGGAAATCACCATTGATGTCAATGATTCCCAAGGTAATCTAGTACATCCCAACGAATGTGAATAGATGAGATGAAGTTGTGAATTCGTGGAATCACTCGATCAGGGGTCATTGATGTAAACCCACTGTCGGAAGCGAGGAGGCCTGCCATTGAGGCATGCAGGTCCCAAGGTACTAACTAGTTTCTAGGTCTATTCCTGGATAATGTGTTGAATTTGACAAGAATAGACTTGTCACAGGAGGGCCTTGATGTATCCCTCATCAATGGCACAAACAATACACAGAGATGTGATTTGGTAGATCAAATGAACATGGACTGACACATGTGTTGAAACAAGATATTTTTGATGGTTGACTCTCGAGGCAGATACTTCCCTTGAACACTGAGGCACAATAGCAGAAACATGACATGGACCAAAACATGATGATGCAGTGGATACTGTGACTTTCGTCAGGTGACCCAAAGGAGTGATAAAAATCAGAGGATTGGTTGAGTGCAAAGGTTCAGCGGATTAAAATGCCGTGGTCAAGGGCGACTATAAGAGTTACCAGTGATGTTCTCAAAAACTGCTTGGCTTGCTTCCTTCAATTTTTCCCCCATCCAGATAGATGAGTACCTCTTTTTAATTTAATGAGCTCGAGGAGGGTAACACATGATCGATATAACTCACCTTCGATAAGTCCCTCTTCCTTTGTTTAATGAACTGGAAGAAGTAAGGGTTCAGTCCCATATGGGACCTTCAATGTATGATTTTTTTTAACGAGTCCAGAGAAGGTAAACTCAGTGTTTTTTCATGTTTAGAGAGTCTGAAAAGAACTTAAAGATGACTTCATGATTTTCCTTTTTCGTAATTTTAGTCTCACGAGGATGAAAAACAGATAAATTATCACTCGAAAGATGCCCTTTCAAATATTTTAATGAGTGGGAAAGGAAGCAAGATCACTCAACAATCTTTTCATGTTTAGAGAGTCTGAAAATATCTTAAAGGAAACTCTAGGGGTTCCTTTTCTGTATAACCTTTATGAGTCTGAAAAAGTGATAAAAGTGGACTCGGTTACATTCTCATGTTTTTACGAGCACGAGAAAGAACGAAGACTAAGCTTGGTACTTTTCCCCCAGCTTGAAAGCTAGTGGATTAACTCCAGAATGATCATCAAAGGCTGGAGACATGCCCCCCAAGCTTCAAGTCATTCACCGACTTTGAGGTTGTCACCAATTTTTGTACTAGATAGAGAAAAAGGATAAGGGTGGATGAAATGAAGGTTCAAAAAACGATACCTAAAGAAAGACTCGACTTGACATCTACGAGATCTAGTGAAAGACTCGACCTGACGAGAGAGGCGACTGTTTCATTTTTTAACGATCTTGACACAGGAAAAGAACTATTCTCAATGCTCCAGGTTCAATCCCCAGATTTCTGTTTCATTGTTTAACGAGCTTGCTACAGAGAGGAAAACTATGCTCATAGCCTCTGTTTCATTTTTTAACGAGATTTCCATAGAGAGAGAAACTATGCTTGTGGCTTCTGTTTCATTTTTTAACGAGCTTGCCATAGAAAAGAGAAACTATGCTCGTGGACTCTTCTTGATCATGGATTCCAAGAGGATAATGCTCTGGAAGGATACCATGTCAAGGGACAAAACTCAGTCATGGATTCCAAGAGATCTTAACCAGATGGAAGAACAATGCTCTGGAAGGAACACATGTCAAGGGCTGGGACAAGAGTAAGGATATCAGGCTCCAATAGCGCTACCGAAGAGATCACCAAGTCAACTACTGGATCTAAGTCATCAGAAGTTGAAGTCATGGGAGACAATGCCACATAATTGACCCGTGGCAAAGGTGATACTAACTGCTGATAAGAACTGTTTAGGGAGGTCATTGGGTTGATGGTCAAGTCAGAGCCAACGAACAAAAGTTGATCAATAGTCACCATTCTTCCATCGTGCGAGAAAGATATCACACGAAAAAAAGTGGACACAATAGATTTCATGGCATAGACATAATCTCTCCAAAGGAGTAAATCAAAATCCAAGGGGTCCTGGACTACCATAAGGTCAATAAAGACAATTTTGCCTCCCAAAGTTATGGGAAATTGGGGAAATATCCCTAAAGGGTGACTGGTTCTTCTGTTAAAAGAAAATAGAGTCTGGGTAACCGGCACAAGATGAGGATAACCCAAAGATTGCCAAGCGATAGAGGACAAAATACTAACGGACGAACCTTTGTCTATTAGCGCATGAGGAACATCCCGACCACAAAATTGTACTGTAATATTGAGAGGAATGTGAGAGGGAAGATGAGGTCTAGTGAGCACACCCCAATAAAAAAGTATGGCCTCATTACTTGGAGAGGGTTTCGCGGGAGAAGGAGGAATGCCCCCCAACACGGTAGATTCTGTATCAACGAGAAAAACATGGGCATAATTGGGTTTACTCTCTAGAGGGAGAGTAGGATCAACCGATGGTGGAACCAGATCAACCACTTTGGCACTCTTCAGAGGAGGAGTGGGATTGGCCGATGATCTAACCGGAGAAACCACTTTGGCACTCCTCAATGGAGGAGTGGGATCGATCAATGGCAGAACCTAATCGACCACTTTGGCACTCTTTAGAGGAGGAGTGGGATTGACCGATGAAGTAACTAGAGCAACCACTTTGGAACTTCTTAATGGAGGATTGGGATCTACCGTTGGCGGAACCAAATCGACCACTTTGGCACTCTTCAGAGGAGGAGTGGGATTGACCGATGAAGTAACCGGAGCAACCACTTGGGTTAGTGGTTCAACCGAGGATGAAACTAGATTGACCACCTGATCAACTAGACTGACCAGGGATGGAATCGGATTGACCAGTCCATCAACTAATGATGGGTTGGGGGAAATCTTACGATAACCAGTTGGAAGTTGAAGCTTTTCCAAAAGAGAATAAGCCTCATCCATACGAGGACAAAGGTGAGAGTAATGATCACTTTTGCATAACATTAAGGGAAATTTGTCTTCTTCTTACCAACCTTAACGTCACTAGTTGAAGGGGTATCACCAGCATGTACATCAGGGTCAATGACGTGGAGGAACACATTTCTAAGACCTTGGGAATACCAGGGAAATCCCTCAGAAAGTGGTCACCCTTACAAATACTTCAAGGGAATTTGGGTTTTAGATTCTTCATTTTAATCTTATCGACCTCATCAACACACCCAATACTATTAACAGTAGTTGGTTGCTTGGATCCAACATCTGATGTAGTTGGAGGCTTGGTCCCTTTCTGGGTTTTCTTCTTCTCTTTCCGTTTCTTCTTCTTCTTATCAACTTGGATACTCGCTTTAGAGATTTCACTAGGAGAAGAAGGAGAAATGGAAGGAGACCAGACGGGCAAAGAAGGAGAAAGGTCAACATGAGGTTGGTGTGTGGGTGGTGTGCTTACATCTAAAGCACCTGCATTCGAGATCATCGGAGTGGAAAACAACCATACTGGTAACCCAATTCTGAGACCTGGAAGGCTCAATGTAGTGATGTAAGGAGGACCAACGTTTCTGTAAGAAGTAAAAACAAAGGGTTCCCCCGGCAAAGGGGTTCCTTCATTGGTCATTTCGAGAACTGACACCATAAAAATAAAGATCCAACCTAGATTCTGCTAGGGAGAACAAACACCACACACTAAAAATCTAGTAAGAAATCAGGCAAACAAAATCTTCTCACAATGAGCACACTAGTTGGTGATGAAATCCAACGTCGCGGGAACAAAGTAAGAAGGGGCTGAGATAGAGCGGGTGGAAAAGTTACATTGACGACCTGCTTAACGGACTTACACCCTGGTGCAAGATCCCACACATAATCGTGAGTATACCCTCCAAGGAGCCCGAGTGAGTCCGGCCAACGTCGATTCTAGGTACCGTGAAGACTTTCCCCTCCATAGTCACCTTATGTAAAGACCCTAAAGAGATAGGCCGCTAAGGTTACCAACTACAAAAATGATGCCCGGGGAAACAATCGACAGTTTGATCCACACGCAAGGGCAGGGTATCTAGCCCAAAATCAAGTTGAAAGGCTTCCACTCATCATTGTGGGTATACCTTCAAGCGACCCCCATAATACACACAATCTCTACACCAAGACCAACAAAGCAGGGTGAGTAACTCTGCTAGTCTCAATGCGACCTCAGGTTTGACCCTTGTGTGAGAAGGGCTTCCCAGGAAAAAATGTAGCAATTGGATTTCACTGCTCCCTAACACAATATCCTATGTTTGTTTTCATCTTTGGAAAGTTATATTTCACACCTATTCCAAATCCCTACAACTAATCTAATGTAGGTTTGCTACCAGAAAATGTAAAAATGTCTATTCAATTTTAGTTTAGCGCTTGATTTTTAAGGCTGTTGTTACTCAAAAGGAAAATGGTGTGGACAATATGGTGTTTTTACTGAATCAAAAGTTATGCAAAGAGATAAATATGAAATCTTTTCATTTCTATGAAAGCTATGCTACAAGAAGGAGAAAACATTCATCATTCCAGATGCACAATGTCCCAAAATGCCAAAAAACATGCAATTCTGCTACTTCAAATGCAAGCTAGTTTCACTACCCAAAATCAAGAATGCATTTATCTTCTTTGTTTGATTATGATGTATATAGAAATTAAATACAAAACCTTCAATGCTCCACTACTTTCAATCAGGAGAAAGAGTCATATGCAGATGCAAAAGACACGAAGCAAAAGGGGTACAAACAAAGCATGCACTCAAGGCAGTGAGGTATGAAAGAAAACAAGTAGAAACTTATTCTAACAAGAAATAACACCATCAAGGATTATATACAACCAATCAAACATTCAAGGAACACAACAAATGTAGAGAAGAATCCAAGAAATGATAGGGAGAAAAAGAAATCACTCAAAACTGTCTTGACAAAAAGTAGTTGGAAAAGGCAATTTCACATTTTTGAAAGAGGTTTCAAGATCCAATCAAGAAAAAAGAGATTGAAAATCATAAAAAACCATCAAAAACCAATCCAAACAACTTCACAAACCAACCACAGACTCTGGGTAAAGATATCTGCAAAAAAGGCTGCAAAAGACTGAGCAGAAGAAGGCAAAAACTCTAAAAAAAGAGACTAGCGCTCCCCCAGAAGGGTGCATAGAGTGTTGCAACGCTACCTAAGAGGGTTAGGGAGCGCTAGCGCTATGGTATGGCCTATAGGGGGGTGTTGGTCCTCCCATAAACTTATAAAAAGAGCCAAAAACCATGCAAAAACTCACCCAGAATGCATGAAAATTGGTGAAATTGCAGGTGAAGGTAGGAGAAGGATAATGGATGATAGACAAACTATAAAAGTGATCTAAAAAGTGGTAAAATGGCATGGAAAAACCAATGAAATACAAATAGGATTCCTTCCCTAGTGGATTCACCAATTTCTGTTACAGGAGAATCCCCCTGCGGACAAGTGGATTTCCTCTTGGATACTAGACCCCTATGACCAAGACAAAAAAGTGCTAATGTGGACACTGACATTCCTTTTAATTAAGATAAAATATTCAAGGAATAAGAAGAAATAAAGGTAAATACCTTTACTGACATTTGTCCTTGCTCGATCCAAGCTGATGTTGATCTCAAAGTCTTTCAGAAGGTCCTGCAATCCAATGAGTAGCAACAACAAAACATACTTCCTACTCTACCATGATTAGCTTCATAATAGATCTATCAAAAGAAAAAAGTTCATGAAACATACACAAACTTAAAGGAAACAGGCCAAGAACATATTTATATTAATGAAAACAAAGAAAATTTCTTACAACCATGATGTAGATGCATCAACTTCACCAAGCTCTCTTTGTCCAGACCCGTTGCTCAAACAATCCACCAGTAGAATGACTATGCTTTCAATGATAAATCTCCCTTGTGAGATCATAAGTTTGATGCCTCTAAAATCCATATACCTTTCACCATGAGAAGGCCTCCTTATATAATCTTGGAGAGGCCCAACCACCTTAGAGATTCTTGGGATAGGTTGAGGATTTTTCTCCATCAGTTATGGATCCTCCCTAAGATCCAGCCTTGACCTAAGATTTGAATCCAACTAACTCTAGAGATGAGGGGGATTTTCCTTGATTTTCCTCAACAGTCAAAGATTCCCTCAAACATGCCATCGCTCCCCCAAAAGGGTGCACAGAGTGTTGCAACACTCCCCCAAAGAAGGCCAGGGAGCGCTGGCACTCCCTGACAGTGTATAGGGGAGCGCTTCCTTCCAAAATTGTTTTTTTAGTGTTTTTTTCCATGGAAAATGCTTTGTACTCTTCATCAAATGATTTCTCTTCCTTGAACCAGTCTTTGAAGGTGTCTTAAGTGTCCTTATGATGTCATTAGAGACACGACATAGGCAAGATGACAGTATGATGTTTGTGACACTGAGAAATTTACGACACTTGCGATGATGACAACGAGTCATCATTGAAGTGAGTAATTTTGATGTGTAACATTGACCATGGTCTGCTCTACGAGCAAATTATCCTTTTCTCTTTGTAGCTGGGATTTTTCCTCCTGGAGATTCACTTGAAGCTCTGCTTTCTCACTTTCTTGGGCTGCTACCTTGTCCTATGCTGCTCGTAATTGTGCTAGGACTCCATGTTTCTCTTGTTTCAAGAATTTTGTAGCCTTCTCCTTCTCTTCCTGGACTCTTTGAAGTCAAGATTTTGTTGCATCCACTAGTCTTCTCAATTGGGTTGGTTCATCCCCCAATTCTGCAATCTATGACAAGGAAGGCATAGTAGGTACCGTATAGACCAAACAAAAAGCTTGTTGTACTTCCTTCAATTCCCTCTCAATCCTTCCATATATATCCTCCTTCTTCTCTCCATATCTCTGCAAGATGTCCTCATAAGTGTCCTCCATAGATCCACGAACCAGACTGATATCGTCCTCCATGAGTGTGGCCTCCAACTGGGGCTAAAAAGCGTGCGTCTTCTTCCTTGATGAAGGTTTCTTCAGAGAAACCTTCCTCTTTTGCAGTGTTACTGTTCTAGTAAGGGGGTCTTCAGGTGGTGTAGCTTTGCCTCCTCCTTTCTCTTCTCCTTCATCACCTCCTCCCTGTCCTTCTGCTTTGTCTTCTCCTCCTCTGAGCGATCCAAACCTGTTATCTTCAGAAGCGTTGTCCTCCTCATCGCCTTCTATATCCTGGACTTCCTCTTGCTTTTTCTTCTTCTTCGTCCCACTGGACTGTTTGACATGCTCGACCTGGGTGACTATGGGGCTTCCTATGGTGTCCATGTCGGAGAGTTCTGCATCAACGATAGGTACAAGAATTTCCTCTGGCCACTCCTTTGTAATATGCTCCATGTATTCATCTGTTAGCTTGTAGTACGACTGTAATTCTTCCTGGTTCTCGTCTCGACGCGCAGTGATTTAGATGAAAAGCGGATCTACACAAAACTTTTCTATTGGTCGGTACTAGTGTAGGGTCTGCAGTGTCATGCATGAAAATGAATCAATGCCAACCTTTAATTGCTGATAAGATGCATGAAACAAAACATTGGACTGCCACTGCTTCGTCATGTTGTTGGTATACTACAAGATGGAAAAATGAGCGGCCAACGACTTTGAGGGTTCGATCTCTGGGAAGGTGGCTCCTTCAGGAATTTTCCAAGCAACAAATGAGATCAAAATGATTATCCAACTGTAGTGGAATTCATATCCCAAATCCCAGGCTTCACGACAATCTTTCTCCAGCTCATTGATGAGGTAGTTCACTAAGTTCATCTGCATGCCCTACACACATTTTACTGCGAGGTCCACCACAAACCCAGTGACTTGTGTGGGGCGGTTCTTCCTTACGAGCTTGCCAACTATGAGTTGGCAGGTGAGGCACACTGTGCCATCCTATATATAGTCTACCTTGTCACCTCACTTTCCTTTCTCTACTTCTCCGTAAGCTTCCTTGATGCGCTGTGCTAGGGAACAGTCCGAGTCCTTCCCTGGATACAACTACTAAGGGTTGGGTCCCTTCACACTTAAGCCTGTAATCTAGTGGAACAACACTAGATCCATAGTAATCCTTCTGTCGAGCCATAGGTATCCTCCATGATAGCATGAAATGAGGAGTTTAATGCAAGCGTTAACCTCCTGGTGGCGGCCAAAATGCAGGATATTCATTACATTCAGCACGGTAGAATGCGCCAAATCCTTAATCCATGGCTGTGAGATGAGGCGAGGCTTCTTCCCAGCTGTCTTCATGAGAGAGCGGTGCAGCGCCAACATGGCATAGTTCTTTCGGTCTCCCAAGTTGAAGTCGTTGTTCTTCAATAGCGAGATCTGTCCTAACTGACTCCTAACTACGCGTATTCCTTTCGGAATGTACACAGTGAACATGGTGTACTCATAATATCAGGGGATGCTATCACGGTTAACAACGCTAGCCAAAGGTGGGATATACTCGGGTAGGATCGACAGGATCGACATCACATTAGCCAGATCACCACGGTTCCTACTTTGTTGTTCAGTTCTAGGGTTGACACGACTAGAACGACGTCCAATCGAAGGGGAAGCCTGCAATCCCCTAGTCAATGATGCATGGAAGCATTCACATATCGATCTATCAGCCATTATTTTCTGAAGAACCTCCTCGACAGACTTCTCTAATTCACTTGGTTCACCCGACATTCTAGTTTTTAAAAAATAGGTGGGGTAGGGAAACAAACAGGTGGGGTCTAGTTTCATATGAAACAACTCGACACTTGGACAATTCTCTGTTTGGCTCAGTCAATCATGGGTGGAAAAAATTGGTCCCGACACAACGATCGACGAGTTAAATAAGCGGGGTGTCGTAACGAATCTTCCAACGGCCAAGAAATTCTTCCATCAATTTAAATCTGTCCGTTATGTTGCCGTCTCAAAGTCCAAAAGAGGTACTTCATCCCATAAATGTGTTTTCTAACCATTTCAAAGTGTCATTCTAACGGTAGGAGCGCCTCCAATGGTCCTATAACTTCGCCAATGTGAAGTCTCATTCTGCGCGGTCCTGTTGTTCCAGCGATGTTCAAATCCTGCGCACCTGCCTCCTATGAGGTTCCAGTCTGCAAAGTCTTCGATCTGGTCTCTGGAGCTTCTTGTATCTTTTCCAACTTAGCTTTCTTTTTATTGTGCTTCCTTGCCTTCTTCCTTGTGATTTGTGTTTCTCTAACTATTTCTGGAATGCTCTTTCCATTTTATTCTTATTATTTCCTAGCGTAGTGGCATTGCACTGCTGACGTTCCCTCAAAGGGTCTAAAGTTAATGTTCCTTTTCTTAATACTTCCTATGTGGATATACTTCTTTCTTTAATAGACAGGTCCTTCAATCTTTCTTGCATTCTTCCATCCTTGGTAGATAATTCTCTGACTGTCTGTTCCTCCTGCGTTGTTACTTTGTTCTGTTGCTTCGACTTATCCTTTCGTTCTTCTATTAGTCGGTCTATTTTCCTAGTTATGAAATCCCTTATTTCTTTCTTTTTCTTTTCTATAGCTTCTTCTTGTGCTTTCCTTCTGATCTTATCCTTCTCAATCCAAGTCTTACCTAACAAAAGTGGGAAAGGGGCGCTGCCCCCAACAAATTTAATGACTTCAAATTCTTCTTCAGTCGATGTTCCATGAACAATAATAGGTACATTAGTAAATCTTCCACATAGGGTTATCATCTTTTCCTTAAACAAGCCTATCCTTCCCAATGAAGATATCATAATAGGCTTTCCCAAAATTTTCCAAGTGTCTTCTGTCATAATATTTACTTGTGTTTCCTCATCCAAGACACAGTTTATGTCGAAGTCTTCTATTCTTGCATTTCTGCGTTGTTTTACTTTCAAGATCTCTGGTAAATTGACATCTTTGTGAACATCCATCATTTCTTTCAACTATACTAATGGAGTCTGAACTTTCTCTGATTCTTTCTCTTTATGACTCTCTAACATGCCCTTAGTCTCTTGACTTTCTTCATAGTTTTCTTGTCTCATGTTCATTCATTCAACTTTAGCAGTCATATTTGGACAATCCTCAACCTCATGACCAAAAATCTTACAACAAAGACAAATAGGACCTGCGCCATGGCATTCCTTAGCAAGATGTCCCGGTCTTATGCAGTTATAACACACTGTCAATCCTCTTTTTCTTTTAAGTGTTCCCCAACCTCTTCTGTACTGCGCACTAGGATCATAGTGCTAGACCTACAATCTGCAAAAATTCTTTCTGGGTTCCTGCATCCATTTATTAGTCCCAAAACTCTTTCTATGCATACAAATAACATATCTTTCTTCATTTCCATTAAATTTACTCAAATCAACTCTTTCTTTCAACTACGCCCTATCCTTTAGACTAGGACAAACTCTATTAAACATACTTAGGTTCATGCTTTCAAAACAAAAAATTTCACTTATCTTACTCTTGTCAAAGCACACAGATTTACCTCTTTTCTGATCTTACCTCTTTCTTCATATCAGATTTCTTTCTTATCACCAAGCTTCACAAGTCAAGTAGAGTATTGTGCACTTCGACAACATATCTACACACAGAGCTTCTCTTTTCTTTACTTCAGTTCCCAACAATCACAGTTTCAAGTCCCGACAATGGAACCATTTGTTGGCACAGGGGCAGACCTAGGGTTCAATGCTTAACAATGCGAAAATAGAACCCCAACTACTGGCCCTTTCAAAAACACCTGTGAAGTAGGAGAAGTCTCACCCGAGGTAGAAGCAGGGGGGGTTACAAGACACAGGTGTCTGTAACCAGGATGGGACACATATATGTGATAATAACACTTCTTAGAGTATTCTGTTAACGCTTAGGAAGTGACATGAATTAGTTTATTCACCTTATGAACATCGCATACCATATCTAATATAGATATAGCGCAATAAAAACAAAGATTAAGCATTTCAACTACTTAGCACTTAGCACTCCGAATCAGATCTAACATTCTAACATAAGAAATTCATTTAAGAAACACATACATATTCATTACACATCTAATCTAAGCACTAAGCAAAACATAACAGATATAATCATTGCACAAAGAAAACCACAAAACACCAGATGTACGTGGTTCACCCCAGTGTGGGGCTACGTCCACCAACCGCTTTACCTCTTTATTATTCATCAATCTCTTACATTCAGTTAATCCTGTGCACTAAGCCACATAGTCGAGCTTCACATGAGATAGGAGATCTGTGCACTGAGCACCATATCCTCCTTCCAAAACTAGGTCAAGGCACAAAGCCAACTCTCTATCAAGCACAAAGCCTTAACACACATACATTCCCTTTCACGAAGCCACTTGAACTACTTGCACTTAGCTCTAAAA
>ML802351.1:27515-57247 GCA_009831015.1 Picea engelmannii
TTTTAGAAATCCAATGCTAAGTACAATCAATGCCATGATCAACACAGTGTACCGCACCAGTTTCAGGTTGGAGACAAAGTCTGGTTGCATTTGCAGAAGGAGCGTCTCACAGGGCCCCATTGGAAGCTCCACCCACTTCACTATGGTCCTTACACTATCACCAAGGCTGTGGGTAGCAATGATTTTGAGCTAAACACTCCACCCTTCCTTAGCTTGCACCCAATGTTCAATGTGGACCTCCTTTGACCATATTTTACACCATTATTGGACACCTCAGATATTGCAGAACAACTGACACCAACGAAGCTCAACCCTGACTGCATGGAACAAGTATCCACTGATCAGATAGTGGACACACAGGTCAAGGGCACTTGCCAGCAGAGCATCCAGCTTTATCAGGTTGTCAAGGCAGGGAAACTCCTCCACCAAGGAAAGTGGCTCACCCAGGGACAAATCCAACAAAAGTTTCTTCACTTGATGGGGGAAATCAATGCAATGGAGACCATTGATTCCATTATCAACCAGAAGATCGAAATCATGTAGTGCCACAAAGTAGACGAGAGATTCTTCTTTGCTATGAAACTCTGCGGGAGAAAAATCTGATGGAATGAAACTAAAGAAATCAAACCAACTATAAGTCCTCTCAACCGACTGAACCATTACGACCTCCAAAATTCATATTAAGATCAGAATTATGAACAGTTACATTTGAATTTATTATTATTATTTTAAACTAGTTTTTGAACTTATATATATATAATTTGAACAAAGCTAACATTGTTGGAAGTCATTGTTCAAAGATTTTGAGTTATCAATCTGCAATTTTATAGTTAATAATTTTTGGTATTTGATTATATAAATAAATAAGTACAAATTCATGTTAATTTTTCATTTAGTTAATATTTAAAAATAAAAAGAAGTGAAGTTTGATTGTTTGTATATTTAAAAATTTAAAAGTTCTACAATTAAAATGGTTCTATGTGGTTTTATTTTATTATATGTTGTTATAATTATTATATTTTTTTATTTATTTATTTTTTAAATAAGCATAAATTTATCTTAAACTAGGATTTATGAAGTATCTAGAAGGATCCAATTTTTTAAGGTGTAAATTTTCCATATCAATATTTACATGGTGGTGTAATTGTTTTTTAGGTGAACCTACTTTATTATTATTATGATTATTATTATCTAACATATCTAACACCTCAACATCTTCTCCATACTAAGTTGTAGAGCACTTGGCTACTCTAGATTCAATTATTATTTAAATAGTAATTTTTAAATATTTATTTATTTTACTCTATTAATACTATAATAGTATTATAGTGACACATCTCCCTAATTTATAAATACACTTCCCTACTATAATTAGATTCTTACTATTTTATTTTTCTTTTAATAATTCTATGAAGCAAAATTTAAAAAAAACTCAATTTAAGTCAAAATCAAAGGTTTTTAAACTAAGTTAAGATTATTTAAAATAAATAAATAAACAACATAGCCAACATGGTCTAAAGCTAAGTCAAAATCAAAGGTTTTTAAACTAAGTTAAGATTATTTAAAAAAAATAAATAAACAACATAGCCAACATGGTCTAAAGCTACAACTAGACTAGATTTAACTAATTGATCTTCAAGTTAGTATTTATGTGGGACATAAAAACATTCGTTTCGCACGAGGAAGGAAGATATGCTAATGAAGTTAAGCCTAGGAGTAGCATAAGATACAACATAGGTGCATATCAACTAAAAGTCTTGCCATTAATGTTGGTCGAACTTTGAAGCTTTGTAAAGTTTCAAGTAAGAAACATGTTACTTCAAAGTTCCACAAACGTGCATTTATGACAAGGTTGTCAGATGCTCCCCCATATTCGTGGGTGGAATTTTTAGTAAACTTGTTGGTGTATACTATATTTTAGGGATGCTTCCCCACATTTGTGGGTGACATCCTTAGTAAATTTGTTGACGTAGACTAGTGCATTAAACCTAGGGGGATTTGAACAAGTACTTCTTGGCATAAAACTAGCTGAATCCCCAACAACATTGGTGGAAATTGATTGCACTAACCCCTTTGGATTGGACACACATATTTCTACAATGCATTATGTGTATTTATAAATCAAGGTGATCTAAACACCTCATCAATCCTATTCCAATAAGTACTATGTAGTGTTTTGATATGGGCCCGATTATGTTATTGAGGGCACACATTCCTCACTTGGATTGTCTTCTATTCTCCCAAGTTGATGACATTGACCATGAATCCATCAACTTATGTTGGACTCCACTGACATGAGGTATCCACTTTGAGTTGTCCATGGATAACTTTTATTATCATCGTACCTTAAAAATATCCTACTTGGTAATCACTTTCAAGACTTCACCAATATGATTTAGAAACAATCAACCAATAATTAAATTTTTATATTCCCATGGAGCGTATACAATGATTGAGCAAGTATTAGAACTCATAGTGACCTATGTCCATCCAAATGAACTAGAGGAGCCTGATGAAGGTGAGCACCTTTTCCACTAAAAAAGGTGGGCGAAGGGGACTCTACTACATTTCATTGTTGATAACGCCAATAAGAAGAACCTACTCTTAATAGAGGTCATCAAGAATTCGAAGTCACTGATGACACCATATCCCCAACCATACACTATTCGTTGGCTAAGTCAAGGATGAGACATCCGTGCTAGTCAACAATGCCCCTTGCACTACGATGTCAAGTCCTTCAAAGATGAGGTTTTCTATGATGTTTCCCTACTTGAAGTTTGTGATGTTATTTTCGGACAACCATATATGTGAAGTGTCATGTTCATTGTTGTTTATGAGTCTAGGCTCCATAGTGTCATTGTTACTTTGGGAATTAGTGCTACAGGCTACTAGAGGTAGCCTTGAGTATCATGGTATCTTTGATCAGAACTAAAACAATGTAGCAAGGTAATCTCTCAGACTGGGAGATTTGTCCTTTTCATGATTTTGTCAAAAGAAAATGGAAGATCATTTCAACCGCCAATGCCTTTGCAAGGGGTCTCCCTATAGAACAAAAGTAGGTGGACAAGATGGTGGAAGAATATAGAGATATTTTCACCTCACTTGTAGTGGTGCCTCTACACCATCAGGTAAAACATGCAATTGATTTGGCACTAGGCACCCCTCTATCTAATGACATGGTATACATATTCTCTCTTTTGGAGAATGAGGTGATCAAACTACATATTCAATAGATAATACAAAAGTGCCACATTTGACCAAGCACATGATCTTGGAGAAGCTCAATTGCGTTGGTTCACTAGAAGGATGGAACATGACAATTTTGTATTGACTATAGTTCTGTGAACATAGTCACATTCAATAATTAGTATCGAATCTCCTAGATTTATGATCTTCTCAATCAGTTGAAGGGCACCACGTTTTTTAGTAATATTAAATTGAAGTTAGGCCATCACTAGGTGCCAATCAAGGAAACTGTTGTGTGGAAGATAACCTTCACGTCTAAAAGTTTTTTTGAGTGGTTGGTCATTCCTTTTGACTTGACTAATGTCCCAACAATTGTCATGTGGATGATTGGCAATATCTTGTTGTGATTCACCACTTGTTTTATGGTCATATATTTAGACGATATGCTCATCTTTAGTAAAATCCACAAGGAATATCTGAAGCACATCTTGTTGATGCTATAAGTAAACCTACTTTGATATTATTATCGTCATCTAACATATATAACCCCTCAACATCTTCCCCATACTAAGCTATAGAGCACTTGACTACTCTAAATGCAATTATTATTTAAATAGTAATTTTTAAATATTTGATTTTTATATATTTAATTTTTTTACTCTATTAATACTATAATACTATAGTGACACATATCCCCAAGTTATAAATACACTTCCCTACTCTATATAATTAGAGGCTTACTATTTTATTTTTCTTTTAATAATTCTATGAAGCAAAATTAAAAAAAAATTCAATTTAAGTCAAAATCAAAGGTTTTAAAACTAAGTTAAGATTATTTAAACAAAATAAATAAACAACATAGTCAACATGGTCTAAAGCTACAACTACACTAGATTTAACTAATTGATCTTCAAGTTAGTATTTAGGTGGGACGTAAAAACCTTCTTTTAGCACAAGGAAGGAAGATATGCTAATGAAGTTAAGCCTAGGAGTAGCATAAGATACAACATAGGTGCATATCAACTAAAAGAATTGCCATTAATGTTGGTGGAACTTTGAAGCTTTGTAAAGTTTCAAGTAAGAAATATGTTACTTCAAAGTTCCACAAACATGCAGTTATGGCAAGGTTGTCAGATGCTTCCCCATATTCGTGGGTGGCATATTTAGTAAACATGTTGGTGTAGATTAGATTTTAGGGATGCTTCACCACATTTTTGGGTGACATCCTTAGTAAATTTGTTGACGTAGACTAGTGCATTAAACCTAGGGGGATTTGAACAAGTACTTCTTGCAATAAATCTAGCTGAATCCCCAACAACATTGGTGGAGACTGATTGCACTAACCCCTTGGGCTTGGACACACATATTTCTACAATGCATTATGTGTATTTGTAAATCAAGGTAATATAAATGCCTCATCAATCCTATGCCAATGAGTACTATGCAGTGTTTTGATATGGGCCCACTTATGTTATTGAGGGAACACATTCCTCACTTGGATTGTCATGTAGTCTCCCAAGTTGATGACATTTACCATGACTACATCAACTTATGTTGGACTCCACTGACACGAGGTATCCACTTTGAGTTGTCTATGGATGACTTATATTATCATCATACCTTAAAAATATCCTACTTGGTAATCACTTTCAAGACTTCAACAATATGATCTAGAAACAATCAACCAATAATTAAATTTGTATATTCCCATGGAGCCTCTATAATTATTGAGCAAGTATTATAACTCACAATGACCTAGGTCCATCCAGATGAACCAAAGGAGCCCGATGAAGGTGAGCACCTTTTCCACTAAAAAATGTGGGTGAAGGGGAATCTACTACATTTCATTGTTGATAACGCCAACCAAAACAACCTACTCTTATTAGAGGTCACCAAGAAGTTGAATTTATTGATGACACCGTATCCCCAACCATACACCATTGGTTAGCTAAGTCCAGGATGAGACATCCATGCTAGTCAACAATGATCCCTGCACTATGATGTCAAGTTTGTGGTTTTCTTTTCGGAAAATCATATATGTGAAGTGTCATGTTCATTGTTGTTTATGAGTCTAGGCTCCATAGTGTCATTGTTACTTTTGGAGTAAGTGCTACAAAATACTAGAGGTAGCCTTGAGTATCATAATATCCTTGATCATAACTAAAACAATGTAGCAAGGTAATCTCTTAGAATGAGATATTTGTCCTTTTCGTGATTTTGTCAAAAGAAAATGGAAGATCATTTCAACTGCCAATGCCTTTGCAAGAGGTCTCCCTATAGAGTAGAAGTAGGTGAACAAGATGGTGGAAGAATATTGATATATTTTCACCTCACTTGCAATGGTTCCTCTACACCATCAGGTAAAGCATGCAATTGATTTGACACTAGGCATGATCTAGGTGGATATTGGTGGCCACCCACATGTTCCAAATGGCTCCTCTTGATAGTTTTTAGTTCAATGCGTTTCTTTGTAATGATGAAATTTCTTTGTAATTGTGGTTTCTGCACTTATGGAGCTATCCTAAAGCCCTACACAACATCTATGTTGATATTGGTGGCCGCCCACCTATTCTAATTGGCTTATTTTGGAAGTTTTCATATCAATACATCTTTTTGTACTTCCAGGGCTATTTTGGGGCCCTAAATAGCGTTTTTTGTCTTTCCATAGTCAAATTGTAGATGAATTCAGATTTTGACAACATAATGTGTAGTTCTCGAAAATACCTTTCCAACGAGCTATCATGCACCTAAAACGGAGGTCATATGCAAAAGTTACTACCCCAAGAAGTTGAGTACCAACTTACCCATTGGGGCCCACACAACTTTTAGCGTTTCATCTCCTAGGGTTAGGTTTTTGGATGTCTAGGGTTTTGGAATTCATGAGTAATGTTAAAAAGGCCTCTAGGTCCTCATTGTAATCATTCTTCTCAGATGGGTGCATGTAGAAGCCACATCTCTTCTTAGGGATAACTACCACCATTCAAGCAAGTTGTTTTCAGTTCTGCAGTTTTATAGTTTCAACCTATTTTATTTATTCAATAGAAGTTATATTTGATTGGATATCTGTTGTTTTTCTCCATATCTTTGTGTTATTGTGTTCAGTTTGTTATTCATTTCGTTCCGCTCATAAATCCGGATCAGTGGTATCATAGCGATCTGCTCTTCATTTATTTTTCTTCGTGCATGTCCCCGACAAGATCTGAGTACAAGAAGTTGGGACTTGAACCGGTCGAGCCTTTGCAAGATTGGCCACGACGAGCCCGAAAAAAACTCATGGGGGATGATAAGAAATATGATGGAGTAGGAGATACTTTTAAATTGTTTCTCGAGGAATCCCTTGCACGACAAAGGAGAAAAATTATGGACAAATTTGCACAGATCCTTCGACCGCTTCCCACAAGAGATGCATCTTCATAAAGCGACCATGCAACCCCCTTCAAGGTACAAGTAAATTTTTATATTCCATTATTTGAAGCACTGATAGATGCAGATGCTGTAGATAAATGGATGAATTTGCTTTAGTGTACTTTTTGGCCCACAAATTTTTTGATAGGGAAAAGATTACTTTTGCACTCCTCAAAGTCATCTCCCATGTTAAGGACTGGTGGGATACTTACTCTGAGAAAAGGGCTATAGAGGAATTTGCAATATTTGTGGTCACCCATACACAATATTCCTTCAAGGATGCCATTAAAGAACAATACTACCATGTTGGAAGGTATGAGGAAAAATACACAAGATGGACCATGCTGCGTTGGGAAAGGGACTAGACAATACCATATTTCACCAATATTGTCCATACCTTGCGCACCAAATTGGGTATCAAAGACTTTGAACGACATCTGGTGCTCAAATACAATGGTTTTTTGCATAGATACATTCAAATAGAAATGGAGTTTCTAGACATTGCATCATTAGGTGCGACTTATAGATATGTTGTCAAGATCGAGAAACAATTTAAGTAGAAGAGGTGAGAGTTCTGATCTGCAAACTACTCACAGTCGAAGCAGGGAAAAGACGGGCCCAACCCACAAAACAAGGGACAGATAAAATATGGCCACTCTCAAGACAACTAGTCCAAGCTGCAACCCAAGAAGGGTAATGAGAAGTCGAAGAAGGACATGGGAAAGTGGTGTGAATACCATAAAATCCCTTGGCACAACACTGAAGAATGTCGCTCCAAGCAATCACTAGTGGCTGAGCTGAAAGCTTCCGAGTCAGAGGCAGATTCTGACTCTGAATCCAATCTAGAAGGAGGGAATCAAATTATTGATGTCAAGCCCAACACCATTGTCGCTACCACCAAATTCTAGCCAAGCAAACTGGAATAACCAAAGGAAGGGGAACACCTCTTTCACTCACAGATGTGGGTAAAGGGTGATCCGCTTCATTTCATTGTCGATAGTGGCATTTGGAATAACTTGATCTCAATAGAGGTCGTTAGGTGGTTGAACTCACCGATGAAACTACACTCACAACCCTACACCATTGGCTAGATTTTCTAAGGAAGAGATATTCGTGTCAACCAACAATGTCGTATGCCCTACCACATCAAGCCCTTCAAAGACGATGTATTGTGTGATATTTCTCCCCTTGAAGTTTGTGATGTTCTTTTAGGACAACCATATTTTTGGAAGCGACATGCTGTGTATGATTCTAGACCCCATAGTGTTATTATTACTTTAGGTAGACAATTGTATATTATACCAGAGGTAGCGCCGCTTACCGCTATTTCTTTAATCTCTGCTAAGCAATGCAACAAGGTCATTTCACAGATCGGGAAGTTCGTCTTCTTTGTGATCTGTGATCAAAGTAAGTAGAAGTTTTTCGCCACATCTATGACCTCAACAAATATCCTCTCTTTGCAGCAGAAGCAAGTGGATGGGATCGTGGAAGAGTACAAAGACATATTCTCCTAACCCACCGAGGTACTGATGCACTGCCAAGTCAAACATCCAATTGATTTAACCCCTGGTGCACCTCTGCCTAATGCATCGGTTTAACATCGCTCGCTGATGGAAAATGATGAAATCAAGCATCATATCTAAGAGCTTCTTCCAAAGGGGCAAATCATACCCAACTCCTCCCTTTTCGGAAGTCCAATTGTACTGGTGCTGAAGAAAGATGAGACCTGGTGGCTCTGCATTGATTATAGAGAATTAAACAAAATCATAGTTAGGAACCGATACCCAATTCCTCAAATTGATAACCTTCTCTACCAAATCAAGGGGGAAAAGTTCTTCAACAAGATTGACCTAAAGTCTGGCTACCACCAGGGTCCCATCGAACCAACTGATGTATGGAAGACAACCTTCAAATATAAAGAAGGTCTATTGGAATGGATGGTCATTCCCTTTGACTTAACAAATGCACCAACAACTTTCATTGAGGTTGATGGATGATGTATTGAGACCCTTCACCAACTCTTTTGTGGTGGTATATTTGGATGACATCCTCATCTTCAACAAAACTTGGGAGGAGAACATGCAACATATTCAATAGGTTTTGAGCACTCTGCGACAACACAAGTTATATGCCAACTTGGAAAAATGCTCCTTTGGAATGAACATGGTCCAATACTTGGGATATAGTTTTGATGAACATGGGGTATATGTGGATCCAACTAAGATCCAAGTCATCCGTGACTATCTAGCCCCGACCACACCAACCGAGCTTCAAAGATTCTTGGGACTTGCCAACTTCTACCGACGGTTTGTGTTGGGATTCTCCCATATTGCATGGGCCCTTAGCCAAGTGACCAAGGGCGGTGGCAAGGGAAATTTCACATGGGGGAAGAAACAATAATGAGCATTTGATAATCTGAAGCATCACTTGTGCTCAACTCTGGTAATCTCCTTACCTGATATGGAACAACTGTTTGAGATTGAGACTGATGCATTCAACTATGCTGTAGGCATAGTTATCACTCAGGACGGTCATCCAGTAGCATACCATAGTGACACACTCTCAGATACCATCCGAAAATACCCCACCTATGACAAGGAAATGTATTCCATAGTGTAATCCTACTGTCAATAGAAACATTACATTTTAGGAAAGGAGACAATCATACACACTGATCATAAGCCTCTGTAGTTCAAACAGACACACGGGAAATTGCAGAATGACCACGATAAAAAGTGGTCCACATACCTGCAACAGTTCCATATCAACATCAAGTATAAGACATGGAGCACAAATCGTGTTAATGAATGCCTCAATCAACCTCCTGTGGATGCACTAAACACCTTGCTCCATTCCTATGGACATGAGGCATCTAAGTGGCCCCAAAGTTATCAACTTGATCTTGAATTCACCACCACCTATCAGCTCTTGGTTACAGGTGCAAATGTCACCGATTTTCACATTCATGATGGATTGTTATGCCATTTGGGCCATCTCTGTGTTCCTGCAAGCGAGCACACATAGATAATTTGGGAGGCTAACTACAGTCAGATGGTAAGACATTTTTGCATGGAGAAAACTATGGTCGTTCTACAGAAACATTTTTATTGGCCAAAACTTCGACAGGACGTCAGCAAGTATATCATATCTTTCATTGCTTATGCAATTGCCAAGACAACCATCACGAATAAAGGCTTATACACCCCTCTTCCTACTCCTGAGAGGCCTTGGGAATCCATCTTGATGGATTACATATCTAGCCTTCCATCCACCAAACAAGGAAATGATTGCATATTTTTGGTGGTTGATCGGTTTTTGAAGATGGCCATTCTCACATCCTGCAAGAAGAGCATCAAAACGATAGATACCAGCAAGATCTTATTCGAACAAGTGTGGGTCCATTTTGGGATACCACAGACCATCATCTCCGATCGGTACAACAGGTTCCTCAACACATTTTGGTCGAGTCTTTGGTCATTGTCGGACACCAAGCTCACTAAATCCATTGCCTTCCACCCAAAAAATGATGGCCAAACATGGGTCATCAATCGAATGATTGTGCACATACTGTACATTGATAACTCTATGAATCCACGTACATGGGATGAGAGTCTTCCCTATTTTCAACACAACTACAAAAGTGCTCTCCATATCTCCACCGACCATAGCCCATTTTAGGTGGGGCTGGGATTCCAACCCTTGGTTCCCATTGATGTTGCACTACCTCTTGAAACCACAAAAATAGAATATCCCCATGTTCAGTCTAAGGCCGACAAATCCACCAGATTCATTGAGCGGATTCATCACATCCACCAACATGTCCATGAGATTTTACTGAAATCTAATGCTAAGTACAAGCAACGTTATGATCAACACTGGGTACCACACAACTTTCAGGTGGGAGACAAGGTCTCGTTACATTTGTAGAAAGAATGCCTTATATGGCCCCATCAGAAGCTCTCTCCACTTTTTTATGGGCCTTACACTATCACCAAGGCTGTGGGTGACAATGCTTTTGAGCTCAACACTCCCCCCTTCCTTGGCTTGCACCCAGTGTTCAATGTGGACCTCCTCCAGCCATATTTTCCACCATTATGGGACACCTCAGAAATCACAGAGCAGTTGAAACCAATAGAGCTCAACCCTGAATACATGGAACAAGCATCCACTAATTATATAGTGGATACACAGGTCAAGGGGACTTGCCAACAGAGGATCCAGCTTTATCGGGTTGTCAAGGCAAGGAAACTCCTGCACCAAGGAAAGTGGCTCACCAGAGGCCAAATTCAGTAGAAATTTCCTCACCTGATGGGGGCACTCAACGCAATGGGGACCATTTCTTCCTAAGGGAGGAGGACTGATCTAGGTGGATATTGGTGGCTACCCACCTATTCCAACTGGTTCCTCTTGACAATTTTTAGATCAACATGTTTCTTTGTAATGATGACATTTATTTTTAATTGTGAGTTCTACACTTCCAGGGCTATCCTAAATCCCTACACAACATCTAGGTGGATATTGGTGGCCTCCCACCTATTCCAACTGGACTATTTTGGAGTTTTTCATGTCAATACATCTTTCTATACCTCCAGGGCTATTTTGGGTCCCTAAACAATGTTTTTTTGGCTTGCCACAATCAAATTGTAGACAAAGTCAGAGTTTGAATGCATAATGTGTAGTTCTCGAAAAGACTTTCGAACGGGATATCACGCACCTAAAACGAAGGTCGTATGCAAAAGTTACAACCCTGAGAAGTTGAGGTCCCAAGCTACCCATCAGGGCCCACATAACTTTTGGCGTTTCATCTCCTAGGCTTAGGTTTTTGGATGTCTAGGGTTTTGAAATTCATGAGTAATGTTAAAAAGGCCTCTGGAGCCTCATTGTAATGATTTTTCTCAGACGGATGCACATAGCAACTGCATCTATTCTTAGAGATAACTACCACCATTCGAGCAAGTTGTTTTCAGTTATGCATTTTTACAGTTTCAGCCTATTTTATTTATTCAATAGAAGTTATTGTTCACTAGATATCTGTTGTTGTTCTCCATATCCCCGTGTTATTGTATTCAGTCTGTTATTCATTTCATTTAGCTCATAAATCCAGATCAAGGAACCCCTCTATCTAATGACATGGTATACATATTCTCTCTTTTGGATAATGAGGTGATCAAACGACATATTCAATATATAATACAAAAGTTCCACATTTGACCAATCACCTGACCTCATAGAAGATCAAATGTGTTTGTTCACTAGAAGGATGGAACATGACAATTTTGTATTGACTATAGATCTATGAACATAATCACATTCAAGAATTAATATCCAATCTCATAGATTGATGATCTTCTCAATCAACTTAAGGGCACAAAGTTTTTTAGTAAGTTTGATTTGAAGTTAGGCCATCACTAGGTGCCAATCAAGAAAACTGTTGTGTGGAATATAACCTGTTGGATTACTGAGAGGGGGGGGGGGTGAATCAATAATAGAGCAATTTAATCCTTTTTAACCATATAATTCAAGAGTTATATTAGTGTAGCATTATCCATCTACAACTGATTGCCAAATTTCAAATCCGTGTGCATGTATATATGTTTTCATCCTTCTGCTCCAAAATGCATACTTCTGTCCATCAAACTGTGGTATTTCATTTTTATACATGTTGTTTCTCTCCATGATCTACCTTTCAGTGGTTAAACTGATTTTTGAAGGAACCTGCTCTAATACCAATTGTTGGATTATTGAGAGGGGGGGTGAATCAATAATAGATAAATTTAATCCTTTTTAACCATATAATGAAAGTGTTATATCAATGTAGCATTATCATCCAATAATTACAGAGTAAATAAACAATGAACAAATGAGAAATCATACACATACATAGTATACTAGTGTTTTTACATGGAAAACCAAAGCGGGAGAAGACCACATAATGATTTTTCTTATATGTATTGAAGAATTACATTCATTGGAAGCACCAACTTCCTTTGTTTTCTAGATGCAACTGGAAGGAGGCTCCAACCCCCTATTTTCTCAGACTACAACCTTAGGGAAGCTCCAACTCCACAATTCTCTGGCTAGAACCAGAAGGAGGCTACAACCCTCTATGTTCTCCGGATACAACCACCAATCCTTTCCCCATCCAACCGCCTTGATGTGTAAGTAGAATGATGGAACCACTATCACACTATCACTGTGAGATATATCACTGTACAACTTTTCCAACCTGTACCACTGACCCGCAACCAACCTGTACAACTTCCCAATCAATCTGTATCTGAAATGAACATGTATCGACCAAATACAACAGATGAATGACCTATAGTTCTACAACACGCATATGTACGCACCTTATCTATTATGCAGCCCGCGTATGTACACGACCAAACTGTTATGCAGCGTGCAGATGCCTTCTGAAAACTAGGTTTTTCTTTCTTCTGAAAACTTCTGACCCTCTACAACTTCTTTCACATAGATCTACAACCTGTCACTGTATCCAGACTATAACTTTACCCTATGCATGCATCCTCATACATAACCTTTACCCAAGACATATATCTATCTCTCTAGTCATGTGCCATATAGATGTGTGTAATCATGAACAAGTATAATAACCCTCACATGATCTAGTCATCAAATCCTTTATGATATTCATCCTCTCAATACATCAACCACTTCACAAATACAAGCTCTCAACCATGTACCACAAAACCCTTAGCCATATTCCAAGAGATACAAGATGTGCCTCAACTCTAACAAGAAGTATCAATGAAAAGTATACCAACACTCTATTTCTGTAGATCTGACTTATACAAAATATCCCATGCAACCACTAGTCTCTCTAGGGAGAATCCTCAAATATCCATAACCATTTCTCATGCATACATCAAAATCCAACTATTCATAGAAATAAGACATACCTTTTGAACCAATGGATAGATCTGATGTATCTGAGCACTGTAGACCTTCATGGGAGCTTGATCTCAGAATTTAGAACCTCTGCATCTTAATATTCTCAAGTTTCCATGGCTTTACCCACATGTACACACCCTAATACACTTCCAGCCCACATATGTACACACCCTAATACACTGTCAGCCCACATATGTATGCACCCTAATACACTAACAGTCCGCGTACTCCTAAGAAATTAGGGTTTTTTAGTATTCACTATAATTCTGAAACTTTCACTGTCAATCCTTCGTACTACCTCAGACTTTCACAACTTCAGATGTATCAATTAGTACTTGCAATAAGCCTTACACAACAAAATATATTCAATATGTTCAAGTTTGATTAAATGAGAGATCCCTGCCTCTTATTTATACATTCATGTAGCATCCCACTTTCCTTATTTTAGGGAGTTCTCCATTAATTTTTCTATTTAAATAATTTATTTTTCAAACACTTTCACTACTTTGACCTTTTGGGGCTTCTATATGACTCATGAGGTTTCTCCAACTTCACATGGCCATAACTCTCTAACCGTGAGGAGTTATGTGATGTTCCACATACCAACAGAAATGGCATGACATGTACTCTCCATACATAATAGTCTTACCTACAAATATATAAAAATCATACCATTATCCATAAAAAAAACTTGGGTTCATTACCCAAACCTTTGTGCTACTGGAATTCACTGCCGAACTTTCTTCAAGGGTTGACATCAATGAAAAACAACCCAATTAATCAACAATATCCCTATTTGGCATTGATGGAAACACTTTGATGTAATACTGAAGTCATGTCATGCAATACTGAAGTCATATCACTCATTCTCCAACTGTAAATATCGCTCCCCTTGGAACCATGCGTCTGTTCTCTACATATGATAAATATCTCCCTCTTTGACATTAATGGAAAAGGTATATTTCCATCCGGGGCTGCTCCCCTTCACTGAACTTCCCTTGGGGATACTCCCCCTGGTTGAACTCTTCCTGAAACTGATCTCCCGACCTGAACTGTCCTCTTTATGGTGCTTCCTTGTGTAAATCTAAGAAATATAAGATAATCATTCAAAAACATTCATTTTGGAGTAGAAATTAGTCCAAGTCTCCGGCGAAGATACTCAAAGGATTCCCTTGGAAGCATGTTTGTAAAGATGTATTCCACTTGTTCTTTTGTGCCCACATATTCAACTCTGATGTTCTTCTCTGCAACCTGTTCCCGTAGAAAGTCTACATCTGGTCTAGATGTTGTCACATATAGTAAGATTCCAATCATCGACTTGTATTTCCTCTGGTTTGTAGACTTTGAATCATCATCCTTTCTCAACTTTCAATTGGTTTGCATAGGAGTGGTAACTAGTTTGCAATCTTCCATTCCAAACCTCTTTAGCATTTCTATCATATAATTAGTTTGAGAAATAAAAATTCCTTGGTTTCTTTGATGTATTTGAAGACCCAAAAAGAATGATAGTTCTCCAAGTAATGGAATTTCAAATTCATTCTGCATATCTTTTGGAAATTTTTGGCTTAACCTGTCACCATTGCTTCCAAAAATAATATGATCAACATAAAGTTCAATTAATAAAATACTATCTTGAGTTACCTTGATGTAGAGATTGTTGTCTGCACTTCCTTTTCTGAACCCTGCCTGTTGTAGATATTTATCTAGTCTAGAGTACCTTGCTCTAGTAGCCTTTTTTAGACTATACAACACCTTCTTTAATTTACACACATAATCTGCATTCTCTGACAACTGAAATCCTTCTGGTTGTTCAGTGTAGACTTCTTCTTCAAGTTCCCCGTTTAGAAAAGCTGATTTCACGTCCAACTGATACACTTTAATATTCTTGGAGCATGCATAAGCTAGGAGCAATCGAATTGCTTCCATTCTGGCAACTAGAGAAAATGTCTCTTCAAAGTCGATTCCTTCAACCTGTACGTATCCTTTACATACCAATCTAGCTTTGTTCCTTGTAACTTGTCCATCTTCATTTAATTTATTTCTGAATACCCACTTTGTGCCAATGACATTCTTATTCTTTGGTCTTGGAACCAATTCCCAAGTGTCATTCTCCTCTATTTGATCCAATTCTTCATCCATGGATTTATTCCAAAATTCATCCTTGCTGGCCTCTTCAAAAATGTTTGGTTCAATCGTAGATGTGAGTGCTAGGTGCGTTTGTTTTGGTGAACAAATTCTTCTTCTAGTCTCAACTCCTGCATCTTTTTTTCCGATAATCTAATCTGAAGGATGATTCTTCTGTACTTGTTTTCTAGGTTTCTTTGGAGGCATTTGCTGAACTTGCTCTTCTACTTCTTTCTGATCCTCTTCATCTTTCCTTTCTACTTCTTCTTCATCTTCTACTTCTTTTTCTTAAAGCTGTTCCATTGATTCATTTTCTTCTTCCTTTAATTCTCGTCCACCTATTTCATCAATTGCTACATTTATGCTTTCCACAACTTTTTAAAACCTCATATTGTAACACTTGTATTCTTTCCTTGTACTTGAGTAACCAACAAGTACTCCTTTGTCCGCACGAAATTCAAACTTTACCATTCTTCCATCTTCTCTTTTGATGTAGCATTTGCTTCCAAATACTCTGAAGTGCTTCACATTTGCTGGTCTTCCTTTTCATAGCTCATAGGGAGTTTTGTCAGTGGTGTTTCTGAGCATTACTATGTTTTTATTGTGAACCATTGTATGCATTGCATGTGTCCAAAAGATATCTGTCAATTTGGAATCCATTAACATAGTTCGAGCCATTTCATGTATTGTCCTATTCTTTCTTTCAACAACTCCATTTTGTTGAGGTGTCGAAGAATTGCCTTTTTATTCCATGCCTATTGCAATAGTCCATAAATTACTTTGAAGTGAACTCTCCTCCATTACCAGATCTCAAATATTTGATTTTTGAATCCATTTCATTTTCAACCATTTCCTTGTATACCTTGAAGTTTTCAAAAGCTTCTGACTTATTCCTGAGAATGAAAAATGTAGTCATTCTTGTGTAATCATCAACTAATAACCTAAAGTATTTCTCACCTTTTAAACCCTTTTTTGTATTTGGTCCAACTATATCAATATGCACAATTTCCAGTGGTCTTGTCATTGAATATTCTTTTGATTTAAACCTGGTCTTTGTTTTCTTTCCTTGTTGACAATGCTTGCATTAAGTGTTGGTTGGTTTCATAATCTGGGGCATTTCTCTATCTGTTTCCTTTTTGTTGACTTTGACAAGGTTATCAAAGTGTATGTGACCCATTCTTCTGTTCCATAGCCAACTTTCATCTTCCTTTCCTAGACAACACTTTTCATTTCCAATTTCACTTAGTACATATATGTTTCTTGAAGTTCTTGCAGCTATTACAATCAATTTTCCCAAATCATCTTTTCTTATCTCACACTTTTGTGAATCGAAAGTAACTTTATGACCTTGGTCACACATTTGACTCACACTTAGAAGATTATGTTTCATATCTTCTACTAGTAGAACAATTTCTACCTTGGTATTCTTGTTTCCAATTTTGACTGTGCCTTTTCCAATGGTTTTAGATGAATCATCTTTTCCGAAGGAGATTGATCCATATATTTCATTTCTTAATGTGAGAAACCTGTCTTTATCAATTGTCATGTGTTTTGAACAACCACTGTCAACATACCAACCAAGTTTCTTCTGCTTAGCTTGTAGAGCGAGTGTGCATTCTTCATTGCTATATTTATTCTGCTTTCTTATCCATGTTCTCTTTTGAAGTTCTTGTCTATGAATGTTGTTGTTGTTGGACACACTGACCACATTGAGAGGGGGGGGGTGAATCAGTGTAGGGATCTTTTTCAACTTTCTTTCACAAAACTCCTTAGTTAGCAATCATCATTTACTCATCACTTATTACTGTAATTTATAACCAGTTAAATGTGAACATACATCAACAACATGTGCCAACAATATATATCATCAATAAGTCATCACCACAAGGAACACAAAGAACACAAGATGTATGTACAATTTTCTTTTTATTACGGACTACAATCCTTGGGTTATCAACAAAAATTGAATAGAATTACAACTCCACAAGAGCACCAACTCTACAATGAAATACTCAGCTTACACAACTCAGCACCAACTGAGAAGAGGAATCAATCCTCAACAGATACCAATTTTTCAACAGGTACGCGACTTGTCAGTAGTATGCCTTCTGAGTAATTAGTGTTTTCTCTCTATGAAAAAATCAGATCCTTTACAACCTTCAGTCACATCTACTTATGTATTTCATTGTCCAATCTGAACCATAACCAATCACAACACATCTATGCTCTCCCACAACTTAATCATGCTCCTCAACCATACAATATGAATGCTACTTAATTATGTATAAGCAACCGGTATACTATGGCAATCATATCAGTACTGAACCATAAGAGTGATGCTCACTCTATCAATCAACCAACATAACCATATCACAACAACCATACCAAGAATTCCTTAAGCATACAATAAACAAGATTATCTATCAAGACAACTATGTAACCATACCAGAGTTTCTATGGAAGATATGAGCCCATAGAACACAGATCTGGAACTTGCTTCAGACTTCAAGAACCTGACATCAGCTCACAGTCAATTCTCCATCGATGTCCATGAGAACTTGCAATCTCTCTCTTACTCAGAATAGATCTTCAAGCTATGCTCAAGAGATGATTTTCACAAGAGACCCTTGCTTCTTATTTATACTCCCCAAGTAGCTTTCTTATAAGCATCTTCTAGGGCACTTTGTCCACATAGCCACCTTTTCCACATAGTCACCTATGTTCAACTTTTCCCAATTTGCCACTTGTCCATGTATCCAATAGCCACTTTACCACTTAACCAATTTTCCTCATTTTAGGGTTAACCTTCTTATGACCACTTTCCATAATTAGAAAGTTCTCCATTTACTTTATTATTTAAATAATCCTCCTTGATTTTGTCACTTCACTTTATTATTTAAATAATCCTCTTTGATTTTGTCACTTCACTTTAATATTTAAATAAAACTCTTTGACTTTGTCACTTTATTATTTAAATAATCCTCCTTGACTTTGTCACTTCACTTTATTATTTAAATATTCCTCTTTGATTTTGTCACTTCACTTTATTATTTAAATAATCCTTTTTGACTTTGTCACTTCACTTTATTATTTAAATAATCCTCCTTGACTTTGTCACTTCACTTTAAATAATCCTCTTTGGCTTTGTCACTTCACTTTATTATTTAAATAATCCTCTTTGACTTTGTCACTTCACTTTATTATTTAAATAATCCTCTTTGATTTTGTCACTTCACTTTATTATTTAAATAATCCTTTTTGACTTTGTCACTTCACTTTATTATTTAAATAATATCTTCTTTGCAAGCACTTTGACTTCTTTGACCTTTTGGGGCTTCAAGCGAACATATGAGGGTCCTTCAACTTCGTAAGGCCATAAATCTCAAACCATGAGGAGTTATGTGACGTTCCACATACCACTGGAAATGGCTTGACAAGAACTATCCATCTAGGATAGTTTCACTAACAAATTCACTGATATTCATCTCATTATTCCATAATTAAACATGGGTTCTCTGACTATACTTCTAGGATAACTCAACCACAAAGCGTCTTCCTGTGAGGGATTTCACCATAAGGGGACCACTTTGGAGTTCACCGCAAAACGTCTTTCCGTGAGGGATTTCACCATAAGGGGACCACTTTGGATTTCATCCATTTGTACAACCATGACAAGAAAATAACCACTTTGGAGTTCACCACAAAGTGTCTTCCCATGAGGGCTTTCACCATAAGGGGACCACTTTGGAGTTCATACATTTGTACAACCATGGCAAGACAATAATGAGTCAACTTTACATCAATCCAACTATGCATCATATATCAATGACAACTCATTGATCCATCTTCATCTATGCATACGACTATGACTCGTCTTGACATCAATCCATTGACATCAAGGTCAATACATGATCCATCAATCACTACATCAATATACTATTACAAGAAATTGTTCTTTTGACATCAATCCTTTGACATCAATGTCAACATGATCCAACAATTGTTTTGTTGTGGTTCTCTAGGAGGAACTGTGATTCTGCAATCTTTGGCCATGTGTCCAAAGTTGTTACACTTGCAACATTCCACTTCAGTGCTCAATGATTCAAACCTTTTGTAACTTCTTCTTTGTGTCACATTGGGCCTTCTTGGATAACCCTTTTGTGTATGACCTTCATTTGTTTATGTTCCTGTTGTTATCTCTGCAATTCATAACTTTATGTCCAAAATTATTACATGCATAACATAAACCAAAAAATATAGTTTGATACCTGGGAGTTGAAGATCTTCTGAAAGGACTTGCTCTTCTGAATCCTTCTTTTTCCTGAGACTTATTTGTCGGTCGTTGATTCTGGAATCTGAATCTTCTCGGTGGAGGAGTCTCCCTGTAATTTTCTTTGTAGGTTTTCATATCCCCTTTGATTGTTTCTGCATATCTTTTTGGATATGTTTCTTGTTCTATTGTTTTGGATCTTGATCCCTTTTCTGTATGATTGTATCCAAGTCTAGACTTGTCATGATGGGGATTTTGACTGCTGATAATGTCATCCAAAACTTTTGAGTTGTTCTGCATATTTTTCTTTTGAATATCCTTTTTTTAATGTGACAATCTCTGCTTCCAAATTTCCAATGATCCTGTCTCTTTCTTCTAGTTGTTCTTTGAGTGCTTCTTCAATTATTTTATCTTCTTCTATTTGAACCTTCAAATTTGTGATCATTTGTTCTAGTTCCTGAGTGTCTTCTTTCTTGTCTAGTTCCTCTTGTAGCTTCTTTTTTTTCTTCTTTTCTCTTCTTATAACTTCTATGGCACACAACAATTCTTCTCGGTAGTCAACTTGTGACTCTTCATATTCTTCTTTGACCTCTTCATATTCTTCTTCGATGTATTCTTTTTCAGAGTCTTCTACTGCCATGAATATAACTCTTTTTGTCTCACCGTCACTGACTTCATCTTCATCTGATGATGAGATGTCTTCTTTGGTGCATAAGATTTTATTGAAAACTTTCTTTGTGGTTATTTTTCCTTTATATGTTTGTTCTTCATCATTCCTCTTATTTTTCTTATGAGGACATTTGTTAGAAAAATGACCAATACCATCACAATTAAAACAAATCAAATGAAACTTACCTCTATATCTGCTGCTGTTTCCCTTGTTCAATATTTTGATGAAGTTGGCCACTTCTTCATCATCTTCCGAGATGTCACTGCTACTGCTATGTTCTTTTTCCTTTTGCTTTGACCTTTTGGATGCTTTGAAAGCTGCTTCTTTTATATCTGGATTTTCCTGTTAAGTTCTCATTTCATATGCTGTGAATATTCCATGTAGTTCGTCCATTCTTATTGAGTCTAGATCTGCTTTTTCTTCTAGTGCTGATATCTTGGGGTCAAATCTCCTAGGAAGAGATCTTAGTACCTTTTGAACAATTACAAATTCTTTGATTTCTTCTCCCAATCCTATGATTTCATTTACTATTTCATTGTCTCATAAGAAATAGGCTGCAATATTCTCATCTTCCTTTGTCTTTAGTTGTTCGAATTGACCTCTGTAAGTTTGAGGCTTTGCTGCTTTGACTTTTGAATCTCCTTCATAAATATTTTGAAGTTTGTCCCAAATATATTTTGCATATTTACAATGTATAACTTCGGTGAATACCAATTCATAACGACCACTCAAAAGTGGATTTGTGGCTTTGGAATTATTTTGACCGAGTTTAATTTCTCTTTCATTTGTTGGCGGAATTGCTGGTTCTTTGTATCCATCTACAACTGATTGCCAAATTTCAAATCCATCTGCCTATATATATGTTTTCATCCTTCTGCTCCAAAATGCATACTTCTGTCCATCAACTATGGTATTCCATTTTTATACATGTTGTTGCTCTCCATGATCTATCTTTCAGTGGTTAAACTGATTTTTGAAGGAACCTACTCTGATACCAATTGTTGGATTACTGAGAGGGGGGGGGGGGTGAATCAGTAATAGATAAATTTAATCCTTTTTAACCATATAATGCAAGTGTTATATCAATATAGCAATATCATCCAATAATTTCAGAGTAAATAAACAATGAACAAATGAGCAATCATACACATACATAGTACACCAGTGTTTTTATGTGGAAACCTAAAGTGAGAGAAAACCACATAATGATTTTTATTATATGTTTTGAAGAATTACATTCATTGGAAGCACCAACTTCCCTTGTTTTCTAGCTGCAACTGGAAGGAGGCTCCAACCATCTATTTTCTTAGGCTACAACCTTAGGTAAGCTCCAACTCCCCAATTCTCTAGCTACAACTAGAAGGAGGCTACAACCCCCTATGTTCTCCGGATACAACCGAAAGGTGGCTACAACCACCTGTCTTTGCCCCGTCCAACCACCCTGACTTACAAGTAGAATGATGGAACCACTGTCACACTATCACTGTGAGATATAACACTGTATAACTATGCCAACCTGTACCACTGACATGCAACCAACCTGTACAACTTCCCTGTAATCAATCTATACCTGAAATGAACATGTATCAACCAAATAAAACAAATATGTGACCTGTAGTTCTGCAGTACACATATCTATGTTCTTTATCTGTTATGCATCCTGCATATGTACTTGACCAAACTTTTATACAACCTGCGTATGCCTTCTGAAAACTAGGTTTTTCTTTCTTATGAAAACTTCTGACCCTCTATAACTTCTTTCACATAGATCTACAACATGTCACTGTATCCAGACTGTAACTATACCCTGTGCATGCATCCCCATACATAGCCTTTACCCAAGGCATATATATCTGTTACACATCAAAATTACTCACTTCAATAGTGTCACAAGCGTCATCATTACAAGTGTTGTAAGTGTCACATCTTGTCCGCAAGTGTCGCAAACATCATACTACCATCTTTCCTATGTCGTGCGTCTAACGACATCATAAGGACACTTAAGACACCTCAAAGACTGGTTTTGAAGAGGAGAAATCACTTGACAAGGAGTACACGCCTTTTGCCACTGAAAAAACTACTTAAAAATGATTTTTGGAAGGCAATGCTCCCCTACTCACTGTCAGGGAGTGACGAAGCTCCCTAGCCTTTTTTGGGGGACTGTTGAAATGCTCTGTGCACCATTTTGGGGGAGCGCTACCCTTCCTGAGCAAATTTTGGTTTGTTGAGATAAATCAGGGAAGAATCCCCTCAATCTCTGAAGTTGGTTGGATTCAAATATGAGTTCAAGGCATGATCTTAGGGAAGATCCACAACTGAAGGAGAGGAATCCTCAAATTATCCCAAATATCTCTCAAGTAGTTGGGCCTATCAAAGCTTATATAAGGAGGCCTTCTCATGGTGAAAGACACATGAAAACATTGAAGGTATGAAACCTATGATCTCATAGGCAACATACAATACATACATGGATAGTGAGATAGAGATACCAAAATTATGATCTCATGAGTGGTATTGAGATATATGGAGATTGAGAATTACACCAAACTTATGATCCCATAAGTGAGATTCCATTGAAGAATAATCAGTGTAGATTACTTGAGCAAAGGGGTTGGACATGGAGAGCTGGAAGAAGGCTGCACCTTCATCAGAGGATTGTAAGTACTCTTCATTTGTTCTCATTAATATACATACATGCTTGGAATGTTTCCTTTAAAGTTTATGTATATGAACTTGTCTCTTTCATAGATTCATTATGAAGCTAATCATAGTAGAGTTGGAATTATTGTTGTTATTTCTCATTGTATCACTGGACCTTCAACTGAACTTGGAGATCAAGATCAGCCCAGAGCGAGCAAGGAAAAACGTCAGTAAAAAGGTACTTGCCTTTCTTCCCTCTTCTTCTTTGATATTTTAGCTTTATGATAAAGTAATGTTAGTGTCCATAATAACACTTTCTGTCTTGGAGTTAGGGGTCTAGCATCCAAGAGGGAATCCGCTTGTCCGCAGGGGGATTCTCCTGTAACAGAAATTGGCGACTCCATTGGGGAGGACCTTTGAGTTTTTCCTTCCTAGATCTTGTTTGAATTTTGCTCATTTTTGATTTTATTCATACTGTCTTTGATTCATAGATCTAATTGATTGGCTCTTGATTTCACCACCTTCAAGTTGATTGACTGAGTTTGCTTTATTTTTTGACTTTCTGGGCATTTTTTCTGACGTTTTTAGAGGCCAATGCCTCCCTACCCTTGCTATCAGAGTGTTGGAACTCTCTGCTAGCTTTAAACAGAGTGTTGGAACACTCTGGTGCCCCTTAAACTAGAGCACTGTCCTCTTTTTGTTAAATATCTTGTAGGAGTTTAGTCTCTGAACCCATTTTTTCCTGTTTGCACTTGATTAGAGTTCTTGCAACCTCAATGTATCCTTTTTTGGGTCCCCATCACCTTGATATCTAAGAATTCATGATGCTTTGTTTGGGTTTGTGACATCTTTTTCTTCCTTACTTTGAATAATTCTTTGTCTTTGACAATTTAGAGTCAATTTGTCGTTTTCTTCTCATTTATTTGACTGAGTGACATTTTTTTGTAAGGAGATTCAAAGGTCTTTTGTAATTTTAATTTTTATCTTTTAAGTCTTTTTCCCAAGCAATTATTATTTTTTCATCATCCATTAGCCTTCTCCTACCTTCACCTGCAATTTCCCCAATTTTCAAGCATTCTGGGTGAGTTTTTGCATGTTTTTTGACTATTTTTCTGAGTTTCTGGGAGCACCAACGCCCCCATGTAGGCTATATCAGGGAGCTATCATTCCCCTACAGTGATTTATGGAGTACTAGAAACACTATGTGCACCATTGTGAGGGAGCACTGGTCTCTTTTTGAGTGAAATTGTCTTCTTTTGCTCAATTTTTGCAGCCTGTTTTGTAGTACTCTTTACCTAGACTCTATGGTTGGTTTGTGAAGTTGTTATGATTGATTCTTGATTATTTTTGATGATTTTCACTCTCTTTTTTCTTTATTGGAGCTTGAAGCCTCTTTTAGAAACGTAAAATTGCCTTTTTTAGCTGCGTTTTTGTCGAGACAGTTTTGAGTGGTTTCTCTTTCTCCCTATCGTTTCTTGGATTCTTCTCTGCATTTTATTGTACTCCTTGGATGCTTGTTGGTTTTAGGATCCTTGAACGAGTTCTTGTTAGAACAATCTTCTACTTGTTTTCATTTAGTTCTCATTGTTTTGAATGCATTCTTGCTTTTGGGTCATGAAACTAGCTTGCATTTGAAGTAGCGGAATTGCATGTTTTTAGATTTTTTTTGGGACATTGTGCATCTGTAATGATGAATGTTTTCTCCTTATTGTAGCATAGCTTTCATCAAAATCAAAATATTTCATATTCATCTCTTTGCATAACTTTCGAGTCTGTCAAAACATCATATTGTCCATGCCATTTTCCTTTTGAGTAACAACAACTTTAAAAATCAAGCGCTAAACTAAATTTGATTAGACATTTTTACATTTTATAGTAGAAAATGTACATTATATTAGTTGTAGGGATTTGGAATAGGTGTGAAAGATAACTTTACAAAGCTGCAAAAAAACATAGGATCTTGTGTTAGGGAGCGGTGAAATCCAATTGCTGCATTTTGTCCTGGGAAGCCATTCTCACACAAGGGTCAATCACGAGGTTACATTGAGACTAGCAGAGTTACTCACCCTGCTTTGTTGGTCTTGGTGTAGATATTGCATGTATTATGGGGGTCACTTGAAGGTGTTCCCACAATGATGAGTGGAATCCTTTCAAGTTTATTTCCAGCTGGATACCCTACCCTTGCGCATGGATCAGACTGTCGACTTATTCCCCAGGCATCATTGTTGTAGTTGGTAACCTTAGTGACCTACCTCTTTAGGTTCTTTACACAAGGTGACTGTGGAGGGGAAAGTCTTCACGGTACCTGGAATCGACGTTGGCCAGACTCACTCGGGCTCCTTCGAGGGTATACTCACGATTATGTGTAGGAGCTTGCACCAGGGTGTAAGTTCGTTAAGCAGGTCGTCAACGTAACTTTTCCACCTGCTCCATCTCATCCCCTTCTTACTTTGCTCCCGCGATGTTAGATTTCATCACCAAATAATGTGCTCATTGTGAGAAGGTTTTGTTTGCTTGCTTGCTTACTAGATTTTTAGCGTGTGTCGTTTGTTCTCCCTAGCAGAATCTAGGTTGGATTTTTATTTTATGGCGTCATTTCACAGAATGACCAATGAAGGAACCCCTTTTCCAGGGGAACCCTTTGTTTTTCCTTCTTATGAAAATGTTGGTCCTCCTTACATTGCTACTTTGAGCCTTCCAGGTCTCATAATTGGGTTACCGGTATGGTTGTTTTCCACTCCGGTGATCTCGAATGCAGGTGTTTCAAATGTAAGCACACCATCCACACATCAACCTCATGTCAACCTTTCTCCTTCTTCTCCCGTTAGGTCTCCTTGCATTTCTCATTCTTCGCCTAGTGAAAGCTCTCAAGCGAGTAGCTATATTGATAAGAAGAAGAAGAAACAAAAATAGAAGAAGAATAAGAACCAGAAAGGGACCAAGACTCCAACTACATCAAATGTTGGATCTAAGAAATCATTTACTGTTAATATTATTAGGAGTGTTGATAAGTTAGATAAGGTTAAAACGAAGAATCTGAAACCCAAATTCCCTTGCAGTATTTGTAAGGGTAACCACTTTCTGAGGGATTGCCCTGGTATCCCCAAGGTCTTAGAAATGTGGTCTTCCATGTCATCAGCCTCTGCTGGTCATGCTGGTGATTCCCCATCAACTAGTGACGTTAAGGTTGGTAAGAAGAAGACAACTGTCAAATTCCCTTGTATGTTATGCAAAGGTGATATTTATTCTCACCTTTTTCCTCGCATGGATGAGGCTTCTTCTCTTTTAGAAAAGCTTCAACTTCCAGCTGGCTATCGTAGGCTTTCCCCCAACCCATCGTTAGTTTATGGACTGGTCAATCCGGTTGATCATGTGGTCAATCTAGTTTCATCCTTGGTTGAACCACTCACCAAAGTAGTTGATCCAGTTCTGTCATCGATGAGCCCCACTTTTCATCTCAAAAGTGAAACCCAAGTAACTGATCCAGTCTCGTCATTGGTCAGTCCCACCCTTCATCTGAAGAGTATCAAAATGGTTGACCCGACTCTACCATCGGTCGATCCCACTCCTCCTTTGAGAAGTGTCAAATTGGTTGCTCCTGTTACTTCATCGGTCAATTCCACTCCTCCTCTGAAGAGTGCTAAAGTGACTGATCCAGTCCCTTCATCGGTCAGTCCCAACCTTCATCCAAATCACTAACTAATTACTAAACACACACTATATATGTACATATGTTCAAATTTAACTATAGTAGTTGTATTTAATTAGAAGATATACAAGTCTCGTTTATTTACATGATTTACAAGATGCAAGTTTTAATCTAAACTTACGAAAATCAATGGAAAAATGATTGCTTCTAGGAAGCAGATAAAGAAAGCACATAAAAATATTTATTGTTTTTCTTTTATAAATTTAAAGAATCTTGCAAAAAAGTTAATGAAACATGAACATGTGGATAGTGAAAGCTGAACCATACATTCATTGTTTCATTCATAAACAACTTAACTAAATAACACACATAATAACCTGTCGCTAATCAACGAAACTGGTATTTATCTTTCTGTGTTGTATGAGCTCCTTCATGTACTGTTGTTAAGGGAAACATATAACAGAACAATACTAGCACTTTTAGAATACATTCAAAGAAGTATTTGATATTGGAGTAAATTAATAACAACAGGAAGACAACTAATTAAAAATTGTGCGATCTTAAGATAATCAATATTTAAGAACAAAAGAAAACTCAATTTTGGGTATTGATATTATCCATCATTTAACATTAGAAATAAATTCCATAATAATCAAATGATCGATTGATCACACACAAAAATGGAATAAGAAATTATGGGAAGCATATAACATTTAACAGTATGAAAACACCATATGATTGACAAGCTAAAGCTAAAATCAACCGTTATAACATTTTCATAATACAACAATAATGAAAGAATGAAATGAAATAAGTATCACACACGTCTAAAGCCAAAGATGAATTACTTTCCCATATTCTTTCTCAAAATCACATGCCCATATTGTAGTCCTGGAAGAATTGTTTTGGATAATAGACTCTTAAAGATTGGAAAAATTAATATATAAATGATAATAATTAACCATGTATTGATAAAAAAGACTAAAGCTATTTAAATCAATGCATAATCAATTATTCAAAGAATATGAAGATATTATATGAAAATAAAACCATTTTACTCACAGGACAAAAGCCATTAAGCAACCTAGAATTCCATATTCTTCTTTAAAAATACTCGTCCATTCTCCCAAAGCTTCCAGCCATCCATTACTCCATTTGAAAAGAAATAAAAAGTTTACAAAAAAAATAATATACAAAAAATAAAGGATTAAAATCCTCCTCTCCAATTCTTCGATCTCCATGGCTCTGATCTTTCTCATATATTTATAAAATGAATGAACAGTCTGGGCGTCACTATTAATTTCCGCCACCTGAAATTTTGCTCTAAAAGAATCTCAAATATCTCTCAAATCGTGCATTTGTTTGGGAAAATCTCTATGATAAAGGTAAATGGGTCCATTTGGGTTCTGGGTTTTCAACTGTTTCTTCAAATTCCTCATGGTTTGGATGCAATCAGTTCTGCAAAATCGTCTGTCTGATCTTGACGCCTTTCCAAATTTTATCTGTTGTTGCTCATAAAATCATTTGTAGCAATCCAAAATTATTTTTGGATCAATCATCTTGAACTTATTTAGATAATAAAATCAATCCATGATCAGATCCGTATCAAATATTTGATAATAGAAACCGGTGAAACAAAAAGAAACCTAAATTAATAACCTAAAAATTGTAAATAAAACAAAATCTAGAAAAATAAAAAATGAATTTAAACTAACTATAACTTATAAACAAACAATGTTTATAATTTACTTTCAAATATGATCTTAAAATTCTAGAAGCTTCAAGTTAATGGAGAAGAGAAAAATATTAATTTTTATTTTTTTACAAATGATAGATAATTATTTTATTATTATTATTTTGAAATGAGATGCAAAATGAAAAAATAATTTAATTAATTAATACCACCAAATGATTTCATGAAAATGAGAAACCAACCAAGATATTATTTGATGAAGTATTGAACACATTATTCAAAATAGTCAAACTTGCTAATGAGCAAAATAAATAACACATAATCATAATTTAAATGAAAATAAACATTTGATAAAAATTAACGTTTTGTTTAAATTGAGATTTTTATGCTCGTTTCTAACTTTTGACATATACTCTTGTAATGAATGTTTCACACTATAGTGAATGTATTAAGTTTTTCTCAAAGCAAGCCAAGGCATATAACTATTTGAAAAGGTTGATTTTGTAGCTCATTTTAATTATCAAGATTCTAATAGGGGCCCTTTAAATTTTGTAAAAATATAGGGGGAGTTGTTGGGGCCCAAAAAATGGCGACTTATTGGGTGAAGCAGTTATCTCTGATCTGGTAAGATTTCATCTTAGGAAGAAAATAATAAGACTGATAAAATGATTTAAGCTCCCTGAAATAAATTCACTCTGAGACCATATGGTATTAGGATAAGCTCAATGTTATAACCAGACAATAGAATTTTCTTTGTAGGGGATTATAACCTGAAATAATGTCTTAATCAAAGAGTCACGATGTTTATAAAATAACTTCAATACCGTTGACAGAGCCACTGCTGCCACCAGACGTCCATAGCCTCGATAGGGATGTCATTTAACCCACTCAAATGCTTTAATCCCATCCAATAGTTGTATCCACATGATGTATACTTCCATAAAAGTTAATTTAAAAACATATACCTGCTACCTCTCGACCTGACATTGCTTCGTTGCCAGCAGGCCTGTTCAGTACCTTGACAAAGTTGTCTTGGTATCATGTGTGCATTTACCTGCTGCCAACGAGCCTGTTCAGTACCTCGACGGGTTTACACACACTTCCCACACATAAGTGCTTTCAACTCTCTTATGCCACTTTTAAATAGTAATACAATTATAGATTTCTTGATGACAAAGAGAGC
>ML802351.1:72995-89422 GCA_009831015.1 Picea engelmannii
ATTTATACCATTTATGTCACTTCCGTTTAACATTAGGGCCGACCTGACACTTTCTTATTTTGTAATTATTTTCAGGGCCTACATGTACTTCCTTTTTCAATTCACTTTGTCATCTTCAAAAATTCATTTCTCCTCAACCATGAGGATCCATGTGACGTGACACATACCACCGGAAACAACATGATGTATACTATCTATTCATGGGTGTTGTATATGCATGTGCATTTTCCTTCATGTCCAAATACCTTTATCAATCTTGCGGTCCAAAACCCGTGACTAGGGTTGACATCAATGACAACAATCAATCTTTGAACACAATGTTTATAATTTTCTTTCAAATATGATCTTAAAATTCTAGAAGCTTCAAGTTAATGGAGAAGAGAAAAATATTAATTTTTATTTTTTTCAAATGATAGATAATTCTTTTATTATTATTATTTTGAAATGATATGCAAAATGAAAAAAAAATTTAATTAATTAATTTCACCAAATGATTTCATGAAAATGAGAAACCAACCAAGATATTATTTGATGAAGTATTGAACACATTATTCAAAATAGTCAAACTTGCTAATGAACAAAAGAAATAACACATAATCATCAGTTAAACGAAAATAAACATTTGATAAAAATTAATGTTTTTGTTTAAATTGAGATTTTTATGCTCGTTTCTAACTTTTGACATATACTCTTGTAATGAATGTTTCATACTATAGTGGATGTCTTAAGTTTGTCTCAAAGGAAGGCAAGGCATAGAACTATTTGAAAAGGTTGATTCTGTAGCTCATTTTAATTATCAAGATTCTAATAGGGGCCCTTTAAATTTTGTAAAAATATAGGGGGAGTTGTTGGGGCCCAATAGAGTGACAAGGTGGTCAATCCGATCTCATCATCAATCGATCCTACTCTCCCATTAGAGAGTAAACCCGATTCTTCCCATGTTTTTCTCGTTGATACAGGATCTACCATGCCGGGGGGCATTTCTCCTTCTCCTGCAAAAAAGCCTCAAAGAAATGAGGCCATCCTTTTTGATTGGGGTGGGATAACTAAACCTCGTCTCCCCTCTCACATTCCTTTTAAGATTCCAGTTCAGGTTTGTGGTCGGGACATTCCTCATACGCCGATAGATGAAGGTTCATCCGTTAGTATTTTTTTCTCTATTACTTGGCAAGCTTTGGGTTATCGTAAGCTTGTTCCGATTACCCAGACTCTGTTCGCTTTCAACAGAAGAACCAGTCACCCTTTAGGGATCCTTCCTCAGTTTCTGTTAACTTTGGGAGGAAAAATAGTCTTTATTGATGTTATGGTAGTCCAGGACCCCTTGGATTTCTATGCCATGAAAGCTATTGTGTTCACTCTTTTTCATGTGATATCTTTCCCGCACGATGGAAGAATGGTGACTATTGATCAAATTTCATTTATTGGCCCTGACTTGACCATCAACCCAATAACCTCCCTAACCAGGTCTTATATGCAGTTGGTATCACCCCTGCCATAGGTCAATTATGTGGCACTGTCTCCCATGACTTCAACTTCTGATGATTTGGATCCGGTAGTTGACATGGTGATCTCTTCGATAGGGATATTCGAGCCAGATCTCCTTACCCTTGACGAGACCCTCGACATGTGAAGATCTCTTGGTCGCCATGACTGATTTTTTTCCCTTGACATGTTTTCCTTCCATAGAATTATCCTCTTAGTAGCCATGATCAATGAATAGGTCATGAGCATAGTTTCCCTCTTTGTGGAAAGCTCGGTAAAAAATGAAACAGAGGCTACGAGCATAGTTTTCTCCTCTATGTGGAAAGCTCGTTAAAAAATGAAACAGATGCTTTGAGCATAGTTTTTTATTTTTTGTAGCAAGCTCGTTTAAAAATGAAACAGAAATCCGGGGATTGAACCCAGAGCCTTGAGCATAGTTCTTTTCCTGTGTTAAGATTGTTAAAAAATGAAACAGTCACCTCTCATGTTAGGTCGAGTCTTTCGCTAGATCTTGTAGATGTCGAGTCGAGTCTTTCGTTAGCTCTCGTATTTGAACCTTCATTTCATCCACCTGTATCCTTTTTCTCCATCTAGTACAGAAATTGGTGACAACCTGAAAGTCAATGAATGAATTGAAGCTTGGGGGGCATGTCTTCAGCCTTTGATAATCATTCTGGAGTCAAGCCACTAGCTTTCAATATGGGGGCATACCGAGCTTAGTCTTTGTTCTTTCTCGCGCTCGTAAAATACATGAGAATGTAACTGAGTATACTTTTATCACCTTTTCAGACTCGTAAAGGTTACACAAAAAAATAACCCCTTAGAGTCGTCTTTAATCTCTTTCAGACTCTCTAAACATGAAAAGATTGTCGAGTGATCTTGATTCCTTTCCCACTCATTAAAAGGTTTGAAAGGGCATCTTTCAAGTGATAATTTATCTATTTTTCAACCTCGCAAGAGCAATATTACGAAAAAGGACCACATTGGAGTCGTCTTTAAGTCATTTTCAGACACTCTAAATATGAAAAATCACCGAGTTTACCTTCTTTGGACTTGTTAAACAATTACACATTGAAGGGCCCAAATGGGATCGAACCCTTACTTCTTCCAGTTCGTTAAATAAAGAAAGAAGAACTTACTGAAGGTGAGTTATATCGAGAATGTGTTACCCTCCTCGAGCTCGTTAAACTAAAAATAGGTACTCATCTATCTGGATGGGGGAAAAAATTGAAAGAAGGAAGCCAAGCAGTTTTTGAGAACTTTACTAGTGACCTTACAATCACCCTTGAACACAACATTTTATCTTTGCACGCATTTCAATCCGCTGGACCTTTGAACTAAACCAATCCTTTGAGTTTCCTTACTCCTTTGGGTCACTCGACGTAAGTCACAGTGTCCACTACATCATCATGTTTTGGTCCATGTCATGTTTCTGTTGTTGTGCCTCAGTGTTCAAGGGAAGTATCTGCCTCGAGAGTCATCCATCACAAATATTCTTGTTTCAATACCCATGTTAGTCCATGTTCATTTGATCTATCAATTTACATCTCTGTGTCAGTTTCATGTCGTTGATCGGGGATACATCAAGGCCCTCCTGCGACGAGTCTATTTCTGTCGACCTCAACACATCATCCAGGAACTAGACTTAGAAACTAGTTAGTACCTTGGGACCTCCATGCCTCAATGGCAGGCCTCCTCGCATCCGATAGTGGGTTTACATCATTGACCTCTGATCGGATGATTCCATGGATGTTTGACTTCAACTCGTCCATTCAAAATCGTTGGAATGTACTAGAGTACCTTGGGAATCATTGACATCAATGGTGATTTCCCTCGCACTTGTTAACGATTTACATCATTGACTAGTAATCAAGTGGTTTCTGCCATGTTCAACACCAGGACATCTATTCACATGGTTAGAATCGTACTTCATCGGGATCGGTAATAAGACCCTGGGATTGTGTTATCACTCTGATATGTACTTTGCCCAGGTTGCGATGGAGTTTCTTTTGAACTTTGACACATATAATGTTACATAGATCCACTTTGTATTGGTCATGGATATGTCTTGTCGTATCATATATCCACTGTGTATTTTTTGTGGCTACGATCAAGTTCGTATATATCCACATTGTATCTTCAGTGGCTATACATTTTTTTCAATATAATTATGGATCCACAGTGTATTCTATGGTGGCCATACCTAAAAAAGTCTTTATCACTCAAGCATAGGTATGCCTACCTTGGGTTTGAAACATGTCATAATATTTGTTTGATGGTTGTGTGCAAATTGTTCTAGCCTCTTTGCATCCATACCCTTGCTCCAAAAAGTCTACAAAGTACTTCAGTCATCATTGTCTTCTGACTTCTCACTTTGGGGGAAAATCTATTACACATCAAAATTACTCACTTCAATAGTGTTGCAAGTGTCATCATTACAAGTGTTGTAAGTGTCGCATCTTGTCTGCAAGTGTCGCATCTTGAACACAAGTGTCACAAGTGTCGCAAACATCATACTGTCATATTTCCTATGTCATGCCTCTAATGACATCATAAGGACACTTAAGACACCTCAAAGATTGGTTTTGAAGAGGAGAAATCACTTGCCAATGAGTACAAGCCTTTTGTCACTGAAAAAACTACTTAAAATTGATTTTTGGAAGGCAACGCTCCCCTACCCACTGTCAGGGAGCGTCGGTGCTCCCTAGCCTTCTTTGGGGGAGAGTTGAAACACTTTTTGCACCCTTTTGGGGGAGCACTACCCTTCCTGAGAGAATTTTGGTTTGTTGAGATATATCAGGGAAGAATCCCCTCAATCTCTAAAGTTGGTTGGATTCGAATATGAGTTCAAGGCATGATCTTAGGGAAGATCCACAACTGAAGGAGAGGAATCCTCAACTTATCCCAAATATCTCTCAAGTAGTTAGGCCTATAAAATATTATATAAGGAGGCCTTCTCATGGTGAAATACACATGAAAATATTGGAGGTATGAAACCTATGATCTCATAGGAAACATATAGTACATACATGGATAGAGAGATAGAGATACCAAACTTATGATCTCATGAGTGGTATTGAGATATATGGATATTGAGAATTACACCAAACTTATGATCCCATAAGTGAGATGCCATTGAATCATAATCAATGTAGATTACTTGAGAAATGGGGTTGGACAAGGAGAGATGGAAGAAGGCTGCACCTTCATCAAAGGATTGTAAGTACTCTTCATTTGTTCTCATTAATATACATACATGCTTGGCCTGTTTCCTTTAAAGTTTGTGTATATGAACTTGTCTCTTTCATAGATTCATTATGAAGCTAATAATAGTAGAGTAGGAAGTATTGTTGTTATTTCTCATTGTATCACAGGACCTTCAACTGAACTTGGAGATCAAGATCAACCTAGAGCGAGCAAGGAAAAATGTTAGTAAAAAGGTACTTGCCTTTCTTCCCTCTTCTTCTTTGATAGATTGGCTTTATGATAAAGGAATTCCAGTGTGCATAATAGCACTTTCTGTCTTGGAGTTAGGGGTCTAGCATCCAAGAGGGAATCCACTTGTCTGCAGGGGGATTCTCTTGTAACAATATCTCTCTCTAGTCATGTGCCATATAGATGTGTGTAATCATGAACACGTATAATAACCCTCAGATGATCTAGTCATCAAACCCTTTTTGATATTCAGCCTCTCAACACATCAACCACTTCAGAAATACAAGCTCTCAACCATGTACCAAAAAAACCCCTAGCCATATGCGAAGAGATACAAGATGTGCCTCAAATCTAACAAGAAGTATCAATGATAAATATACCAACATTCTATTTCTGTAGATCTGACTTATACAAAAGATCCCATGCACCCACTAGTCTCTCTAGGGAGAATCCTCAAATCTCCATAACCATTTCTTATGCATACATCAAAATCCAACTATTCATAGAAATAAGACATACCTTTTGAACCAATGGATAGATCTGATGTATCTGAGCATTGTAGACCTTCCTGGGAGCTTGATCTCAGAATCTAGAACCTCTGCATCTTCATCTTCTCAAGTTTCCATGGCTTTAACCACATCTACGCACCCTAATACACTACCAACCCGCATATGTATGCACCCTAATACTCTTTCAGCCCACGTATATACGCAACCTAATACATTGTCAGCCCGCGTACGCCTCATAAATTAGGGTTTTTTAGTATTCCCTGTAATTACGAAATGTTCGCCATCAACCCTTCGTACTACCTCAAACTTTCACAACTTCAGATGTATCAATGAGTACTTGTAATAGGTCTTACACAACAAAAGATATTCAATATGTTCAAGTGTGATTAAATGAGAGAGCCTTGCCTCTTATTTATACTTTCATGTAGCATCCCACTTTCCTTATTTTATGGAGTTATCCATTAAATTTATTATTTAAATAATTTCTTTTGCAAACACTTTGACTACTTTGACCTTTTGGGGCTTCTAGATGACTCATGAGGGTTCTCCAACTTCACATGGCCATAACTCTCTAACCATGAGGAGTTATGTGATGTTCCACATGTTGATATTATGGTAGCTATGGGAGGCATTTATCTCCACGTGTAAACCCGACGAGAATAGAATATTCCGGGGAGCAAGAAGAATCCCTAATTAGTTGGTTCATAACCCTAGAAGACAATTCGGTTCAAGAGAATGAAATGTATTAGGTTATTAGACTCCAAGAGAAGAAGTCGGCTAAAGGAAATATGATATACTAAAGAATTAGTACCCAGAATGAGAAGTCAGCCCAGACAATCTTCCATAAATAGTATAAATACAAGAGGCCAGTCTTAATTCTGGCCAGTATTCTCAGAACTATAGAGGCAACACTTGTGCACACTGCAGTTGGCTAGTTTGTGTGCAAGTTTGGAGGAGAGATGCTGTTGCAACTAGAAGATTTTGGTTTCGGCTTGGACTCTCTCTTGGTTATGGTTTGGACTCTTTGATAAGCTCTAGTTTCTCTTGATTGGTGCACTATCCTTGGATAAAGGTGCGCCACCTTTCTTTGGCTATACAGCCTAGGGTTTTCTTCCAGAATGATTCTCTATCAAGGTTAAGGTGCTCAGGGGTGGCTTCAACCTATGGTTGGGTGAAAATATTGCTATATTGTCTATGGTTAAATGAGAACAACCATCATATTCTAACAAGTTATGGGCCCACACTATCTTCAGACAGTCTAACCATTGGAAGATAGATTGGGAGGATTTGCTCAGTTGCAGTTGCAGTTGCAGTCAGTTTTTGTTACAGCGACAAAACCCTAAACTTCTCATTGAGGCACCTTAAGTGAAGGGATTGACCTAATTTCTGGATAGATTAGTGCACCCTAACCTAGCACATCTCCTGGTACTCTCAACAAGATAAGAGATCAAGTTTGAGTTTTTGGTCAAATCTAAGGTTGACCAAGTCAAACAATCGTGACTTACTCTATGAAGTCAGAAAACAAGTTAGAAGGGGCTTATAAATTCAGATCATGGAAGAAAAGTATTGATCTCATCCTGTCCAAGAATAAAGTTTTGGATATCGTGAAAGGAAAGATGGTGGAACCAGAGTTTGAAGAAGGAAAAGAGAAGGAATTGCATAACGTTACAATTATGCAGAATTTCAAATGCAATGAAATCGATGCCATGAGTATCATAGTGGATTCTATAAAATACGACTTGATACCCTACATCTCCCATCTTGATTCATCTAAGAAGATGTACGATGCCCTCAGAAACCTCTTCTCAGTCAGAAACATTGGACAAGTAATGATTCTGAAGAATGAGCTCTGTGACATGAAGATGAATGATGATGACAACATAACATCATACTTTGTGAGAATCTCTCAGTTAAGAGATCAACTACAAGTTATTGAAGAAACCATTTCAGAGAAGGAACTGGCAAATATAGTACTCAATGGTCTCCCCAAGACATGGGATGCATTTGCTGCAAGCATGAACACAAGGAAGGCGTATCCTACATTTGAAGAAATTTGGACTTGCTGTGCACAAGAAGAATCAAGGATTAGTGCGAAAGAGAAACCTCAAAAGAAATATGATGATCAATCCTTCACAACAAGATTCAATAATTTCAGGAACAAAAGGAAGTTTGGCTCAAGGAAGAAGCCAAATCAAAAGAAAGATATGTCAGAAATGAAATTCTTCAACTGTCGAAAATATGGTCACTACAAGAATCATTGTCCTGAGTTAAATAAAAGGAAGGAAACACATGAAGCATCAGTTGCCGAAGAAAGGGAACCCTCAAGGAAAGCCAAGCAGGACAAAACAAACTTCTTCTTCTAACACAAGGTAACAATACTCTTCATAGTTCTTGTACATACCATGTTTTCTGTACATATCTTGCATATCTATTTCTTAGAAGATAATATGTTCAAAGAGAAACTATACCTATGGAAGAACAACAAGATAAGGACTACTATCACAATGAATACAAGTCATGAAATACACATGAAAGGATGAAGTACAACTACAAGATAAGCCGAAATTAGAATCAATCTTGAAGAAATCTAGAATAAGTAAAGACAGAAAGAAGTCAGCAATCAAGAGGAAATTGGAAGAGGACTTATGACACTTTGCAGAAGGCAATAAGGATGAAGACATAAGTGTGGGCTCTCTTAGTTGGAGGGAGATGATTACATAATTCCAAAAGAAGAGCATGCATTCATGCATGAAGCAAGGATTAGGAGGGAGCTAATCCTAAATAATATGATCCATTGAAGATGATGAAGTATCTATCCATGTTCCCATCAATAGTAGTAACCATGAAAAGCAAGACATGTTCAATTTGACTTTAGAAGAAGTCTTCTTAGAAAATAATCCTTAAAGTATCCCTGGTTGTCCATCCACATCCTTGATCCTATGGTGAAAGAAAGAAGTTGGGATATTCAGGGCATGGAATCTATAGAAAACTTCATGGACATAAGATATAAATAAAAACATGAGGAAGAACATGAAGATTCCAAGAGAGAAGGAAAATCCAAAACAACCAGTCATTGTATCGAGAATCACAAGACTATCAGCGTGATCTAAAATCACTAAAAGAAATCAAGCAGAGGAACTAATGAAGAACAATGTATGTAATACTTATGAATGTAAGCATTGCGGGATATAGAACTATAGGTTCTCCTAGATGGAGGGAGAAGACTATGATGATTGTTTGTTCCAGTAAACCAAACATACCTATACATGAGACATTATATCATCCACAATATCCATGGGTTGTAGTTTACATTAAATGAATGCAAAGACTATTCTCCAGAATAATTGAAAAAATAGCGTATGTAGAGCAACCTCAAGGCTTTGAGGTATAACAGAAAGAAACCCTTGTATGCAGACGAAAGAAGATTTTGTATGGATTCAAACAACTTGATGCAAGGCCTCTCATGCACAACAAAAGCGTGGTGAAAACCTTGTATGATAAAAATCAGAATGGTTACTCATAAGTCCAGGATAATGGATTGAAAATCCATGACAAACCCTCACGATGACAGAAGAAGTGCCACATGGATATGTTCCAGTCTGATCATTTCCACGATGTTATGAGCTAGCAAGAAACAAAAGAGATGAATTCAACTATTATATACTGTAATGATTAGAGTTATATGAAGCCTTCAGAGAAAAACAGTTTTCCAGAAAGACCAAAGTACATTGAGATCAAGCATTCCATTCTCCTTGATGAAGTCTAGAAAAGAGAAGTGATTATCCAATATATATCTCCATAGATGAGCATATAAGAAGATATTTTGGTAAAGCCTTTGTCCAAGATGAAAGAGTTTGCATACTCAAGAAACAACTGGAGCTCGTGGAGACGACTTCCTTATTGAAAAGGGAAGAGATGACTCCTAGGTTGAGAGGGAGCACTGATGTGTTATTGATTTATGGAAAATCATTTTTCAATTCGAAAAATGGTCCAAGATGAGTACTTCCTTTCCAGTTTAGAAAGTGGTGTGAGATTTTTGACAGACAAGCATTTTCTAGTTCAGAAAATGGTCCAGATTGAACGATCATTTTCGTAATGAAAATGGTTCGATGGATTGTTGATGTACCATAGACAATGATTCCCCTTGTGGCCAGTGTGGGGGAATGGTCTAGGACAATCTCTCTTCTTGACGGTCACTCTTAGTAGTGGTCAAGAAGACTGGTCTGCCTCACCAAACAATCATTCTTTCGAAGCTAACAGTTGTGAGAAATTTCAAAGAATGGTCCATTTTGGAGGTTGGTGCAGGACAGTCATTTCCTTAGGAAATGGTTCAGACAGTCATTCCCTAGGGAAAATTCATTCTCTCCAGGTTGCACTTTTGTTTAGTTCCAGAGGAATGGCCCAGATAGGTGCATGGTCCAGGTTCAACAATCAGGGACAAGCATTCCCTAGGGTGGACTCATTCTCTCCAGGTTGCACTTTGTTTAGTGCTAGAAGAATGGCCTAGATAGGTGAATGGTCCAGGCTTAGAAATCAGGATAGTTATTCTTCCTTGCTTGAAAATAATAGTCCGCATAACTCATCATTGATGTTTTACTTTCTGAGGGAAGATGCTCTTCTAGATCTCACAGATGTGAGTGGAAGAATGACCCAGATGATCCAGTTTATATCATAACAATGTTTTTTGTGCAGGTTGATATGAGATGATATGATTGTTATGGAGACTATATGTCTTCGGACAATAGATGTATACTACTGTGGTGGACGTGTTCCACTGATTGTGACTATATGTCACTGATCAAGTATCTGTGTGCTACTTGGTTTGGTAGTGTACCATTGGATTGTAGTTGTGTACTAATATGGATAGACACAGTTGTGTTCTATTGAACGTCATTGTTCCGATTGCCTTGAAGACTATCAATAGTGTTGGAAATTATTATCGGCTATATGGATGATCAATGGACAGAAGATTCCCTAGACAAAAAATGGTCTAGGACATTTATTATTCTAGGACATATGTCTGGATTATACGAATGGTTCTTGTGTCACTCTGTGGAGTGAATGACTTATTCAACATCATGTCTGATTACTCAGATGGAGTATGGTTTCAAGAGATGATGCAGTTGATGACAATGATAGTGATGATGGTGCTCATGATCTAGTCATGAGATGACTATGTTGATGCTACCGGGTGAATGGTATGTTTGTGCTTAATACCATTACCTTCAATACCTTGCTATCTAGGAGGGAGTGTTGATATTATGGTAGTTGCGGGAGGTATTTACCTCCACATGTAAACCTGACGAGAATAGAATATTTTGGAAAGCAAGAAGAAACCTTAATTAATTGGTTAATAACCCTATAGTACATGTTGACTCAATATAATGATTTGTATTAGGTTATTAGCCTCCAAGAAAAGAATTCGACTAAAGGAAATATTATATACTAAAGAATTAGTACCCAGAATAAGAAGTCGGCCCAGGCAGTCTGCCAGAAATAGTATAAATACAGGAGGTTAGTCTTCATTCTAGCCAATATTCTTAGAACTGCAGAAGCAACACTTGTGCACACTGCAGTTGGCCAATTTGTGCGCAAGTTTGGAGGAGAGATGATGTTGCAGCTGTTGCAACTAGCATATTTAAGTTTTGGCTTGGACTCTCTCTTGGTTATGGTTTGGAATCTATGATCAGCTCTAGTTACTCTTGCTTGGTGCGCTATTCTTTGATAAAGGTGTGCCACCTTTGTTTGGCTATCTAGCGTCGGGTTTGCTTACGGAATGATTCTCTGTCAAGGTTAAGGTTCTCGGGGGTGGCTTCGGCCTATGGTTGGGTGACAATATTGCTTTATTGTCTATGGTTAAATGAGAACATCCATCATATTCTAACACCACATACCACCAAAAATGGCATGACATGTACTATCCATCTAGAATAGTCTTACGTGCAAATATATCAAAACTCATACCATTATCCATACAAAAAACTTGGGTTCATTACCCAAACCTTTGTGCTACCTGAATTCGTTGCTTGACTTTCTTCAAGGGTTGACATCAATGACAACCAACCCAATTATTCAACATAACATTCAAGTCTAAATTTTTTTTTGAGTGGTTGGTCATTCCTTTTGACTTGACTAATGCCCCAACAATGTTCATGAGGATGATTGGAAATATCTTGTGGTGATTCACCACTTGTTTTATGGTCATATATTTAGACGATATGATCATCTTTAGTAAAATATACTAGAAATATATGAAGCACATCTTGTTGATGCCCAAAACAGAGGTTTGAATGTCAATACACAAAACACTTTTGTGGGGCCGATAAAGAGGAAAACGAGAATGAAACCTAGGTTTCATTAAGTGATAAAACCAATTACTTATAAGGAAAGTGATTTGTTAAAGATTTTAGTGGAACTCTGTGTTGGAGGATTGGTTGTTGTCATTGATGTCAACCCTAGTCATGGGTTTTGGACCCCAAGATTGATGAAGGTATTTGGACATGAAGGACAATGCACATGCAAATACAAAACCCATGGATGGATAGTATACATCATGTTGTTTCTAGTGGTATGTGGCACGTCACATGGATCCTCATGGTTGAGGAAAAATTAATTTTTGAAGATGACAAAGTGAATTGAAGAAGGAAGTACATGTAGGCCCTGAAGATAATTAAAGAAAATAATTACAAAATAAGAAAGTGTCAGGTCGGCACTAATGTTAAAAGTAAGTGACATAAATGGTATAAATAAACATCATTATACTTTCATTTGATGCAAGTTGAATTTCAGAGGAAACAAGAAGTAAAGAAGGCCGGATTTCAAGGGAGGATGAAGTCTTTTGGTGATGTGTTCTAAGGTATGTTATTTTCAGGTCATCTTACCATTTTTGCTTTAACGTTTTTTCTAGAATGATTCATATGGTTAAATCACTATGGTATTGACAAAACACATCAAGGTACCTCTGGTAAAATTTTCAGCTCTTTATTCACTATAATTATGGATATACACTCTGTGGAAGATAGGGTTTGTGACCAGTCCTGAAGCTAGTCAATAAACAAGTGTTCCGGGTAAAACAGTCATAACTTATTCATATAAAATCCAAATTATGTGGGACACATTGGATTGGAAAGAGTACAGACTTTAGTTTCTTGTATGAGAGTTTAAGAATTGGATGTTAAATATTGTGTGCGGGGCATTCTGTACAAGTTCGGTCTCTTGAATAGACCAAAATTGAAAAAATTCTACCATTCTTTCTATAACTTATTTTTGGGGAGGATTCAAGGAGTGAAACTTGGAGGAGTTTCAGAGAATACATTGAGTAATATTATATATAGTATCAGAGTACTCCAAGAATTGAAAATTTTCAGAAATTGAAGAAGTCTCAGGAAGCATTATCAGGTTCTATGTGATGATTGGTTGATGGTGATGATTTAATGTAAAGTTTTATTATATTTCATATATTCTTGGGTGGAAGGAAGGGGAAAGTATGGAGAGTTCAAATATCTCTTGATATTGGAGGATTGTATCTTCCTCTTGGAGGTTTATCCCTCCCTTTACATTTGGAAGCTATAGCTACCATTGGAAGTCATTACTTCCCTTGAACAATAACTATTGATTATTTCTCATATATTGTGCATGGTGTATTGTGGTGTATTGGTGTAACTCTTATACTATTGTTCATTGGTCATTGGATATAGTTGAATGGTTTAAGTATAAGTTAAAAAAGGTTTTAAATTGTACTTGATACTGATTCACCCCCCTCTGAGTATCATCAATTGGTATCAGAGCGGGTTACCTTCAATACAATTTAACCACTAGAAGGAAGATCCTATGTAGAAATGGAAGACAACATTTGAAATGGGATTCCACCATTTGATGGAAGCAATTTTGAATACTAGAAAAATAGAATGGAAGCTTACTTGAAAGCTCTTGGGGCAGATGTTTGGCTCTCAGTTTCTTCAAGATACAATGCTTTGAAGAAACCAAAGACTGCAGCTCAGAAGGAAGCAAAAAGGAACAACAAACTGACAATAGGTACCATCATGGATGGATTGAAAGATTCAGTGAAATCCAAGGTGGGATCATGTGCATCAACAAAAGAGCTTTGGGACAAGCTATAAGACCTTTATGCAAGTGAAGAAGCAGAAGAAGAAGAAGAAGAAGTTGAAGAAGATTACAACATCTCAGATTTCAAAGAAGAAAATAGAGGTAAGTTCTTTTGCTTTAATTGTGAAGGAGTAGGACATGTTGAATTTGAATGTCCTCATCCAAGGATTGAAAGAGATGACAATGAAGAAGAAGAAAATTATGAAGTAGAAATGATTCAACAAGAAGATGAGAATCTTAAAAAATTAAAGCATGTTCAGATTGAAAATAACAATCTCAAAGACACGTGTAGAAAACTAAGAAGTGAATTGGGTAGTTATGAAAAGACAGTTGTAATCTTAAAGAAAAAATTAGAAGACTTTCAGAAACTAAGAGAAGAAACCATTTCCTTGAAAACTCTACTTGAAGAATCAAGAAGAATAGCAGAAGTAAAGATGGTCCAAATGATAAAGAAAGGAGAATATTGTCAAAAACTTGAACAAGAAGTTGTCTCATTGAGGAAGAGCTTAAGAAACTCTCAAGTGCCAAAAGAATTAACACATCTTGGATGCATGGGTGAAACTTCATACAAAGAAGATGCACATACCAACAAGAAGGTTGAAGAAAGATCTACACAGACAGTTGATGAGAAGTGGACCAGGATACCAGAAATAAGGAATGATTACAAAAGAGATGAATATCCAAGAAGACATCCTACCTTTAGGAATCAAAGAAGCTTCAATCAGTATGAAGGAAACTACAGAAGAGTAGATCATGAACCCAGATGGACTACATCACAAATAAGGTCACTTACTCCTAGGTATCAAAATTTCTTTCTTGGTCATTGTTATACTTGCAAAAATTTTGGACATAAGGTAATTAATTGCAGAATCAATGAAAGGAACAAATACGAAAGAAACATGAATGGTGTAAACATAAGATATTGAAATAATCATGGATTTGTCAATAGAAGTTATAATTCATTTTACCTGTTGATGGAAAAAAATATTGTATGCTACAAATGCAATTATCTTGGTCACAAAGCAGGAGATTGTAGATATATGAATGAAGATGTCCCTATGCCAACCACAGTATGGAGAAGGAAAGAGATTCCAAAAAATGAATATTGTCGAATAGCATTAACTGCTGAAGAATGTAAAGAAGAAGATGAGTGGTACATAGGCAGTGGATGTTCTTCACACATGACCCGGGATCAAGACAAATTCATCAGCTTGAAGAGAAAGGGTGGCAATGTGGCATTTGGAGATGACTCATTTGCCAAAATACTTGGAGAAGGTGTAGTAGAACTTGGAAGAAAAAATGTAAAATCAAAGAATGTCTTATTGGTTGAAGACTTGAAGCATAATCTACTTAGTGTTAGTAAAATGTGTGATCAAGGATACACTCTTACGTTTTACTCTAGAAAATGTAAAATCAGATAAAATAATTTAGGAAGATTGGTTGCAACTGCAACAAGAAGACCGAAAAACATATACATCCTAGACATGAAGAAGAGAGAGAAGATAGAAGCCACATAAAAGGATTCCAAGGAAGAAAAAGTCCCAAAGACCAAAAATAAGGATGAATTATTATTGAGTGCCACATGTTCAGGGGGAGCAATCCCAAAGAAGAGAGTTACCTTTTGCCATTAAACTCAGGGGGAGAAGCCCTACCCTTTGCCATTGATGTCAAAGGGGGAGAGAAATTGGGATCATGCTGATAGGGGGAGCATGAGTGTTGCCATCAATGACAAAGGGGGAGATTGTTGGAAGATTGGTTGTTGTCATTGATGTCAACCCTAGTTATGGGTTTTGGACCGCAAGATTGATGAAGGTATTTGGACATGAAGGACAATGCACATGCAGATACAACACCCATGGATGGATAGTATACATCATGTTGTTTCCGGTGGTATGTGGCACGCCACGTGGATCCTCATTGTTGAGGATAAATGAATTTTTGAATATGACAAAGTGAATTGAAGAAGGAAGTACATGTAGGCCCTGAAGATAATTAAAGAAAAGAATTACAAAATAAGAAAGTGTCAGGTCATCCCTAATGTTAAATGGAAGTGACATAAATGGTATAAATAAACATCATTATACATTCATTTGATACAAGTCAAATTTCATAGGAAATAAGAAGTAAAGAAGGCCAGATTTCAATGGAGGATGAAGTCTTTTGGTGATGTGTTCTAAGGTATGTTATTTTCAGGTCATCTTACCATTTTTGCTGTAACGTTTTTTCTAGAACGAGTCAAATGGTGAAATCACTATGGTATTGAGAAGACATATCAAGGTACCTCTGGTAAAAAGTTTAGCTCTTAATTCACTATAATTATGGAGATACAGTCTGTGGAAGATAGGGTTTGTGACCAGTCATGAAGCTAGTCAATAAACATGTGTTCTGGGTAAAACAATCATAACTTCTTCATAGAAAAACCAAATGAAGTGGACAAATTACATTGGAAATATTACAGACTTTAGTTTCTTGTGTGTGAGTTTCATAATCGGATGTTAAATATTGAGCGTGGGGCATTCTGTACAAGTTTTGTTTCCTGAATAGACCAGAATTGAATAAAGTCTACCATTCTTTCTATAGCTTCTTTTTGGGGAGGATTCAAGGAGTGAAAATTGGAGGAGTTTCAGAGAATACATTGAGTAATATTATATATAGGATCAAAGTACTCCAAGAATTGAAGAATTTCATAAATTGAAGAAGTCTCATGAAACATTATCATGTTCTATGTGATGATTAGTTGATGGTGATGATTTAATGTAAAGTTTTATTATCTCTCATATACTCTTGGGTGGAAGGAAGGGGCAAGGATGGAGAGTTCAACTCTCTCTTGATATTGGAGGATTGTATCTTCCTCTTGGAGGTTTATCCCTCCCTTTACATTTGGAAGCTGTAGCT
>ML802351.1:94260-112177 GCA_009831015.1 Picea engelmannii
AGTATAAGTTGAAAAAGGTTTTTAAATTGTACTGGATACTGATTCACCCCCCTCTCAGTATCATTTCCTTTTGATAGGATGGAAATTAAAGGACATAACTTCCTTTTGAATTTATATAAATATAAATTTCAACATAATAATATTAGTTTTGGATGGTGCATAGTTGGAATTTCACTAGGCCAAATGTGGGTTATGTTAGAGTCAGAAGTCACTCTTGGATTGCTTGCAGGAGTAGAGCTCAACGCCCATCAGTTTTATGTCACGATTTATTTAATTGGATGATCGAATGGATAGAGACTCGAGAAGATATAACTTTAACTCAGGAAACCGGGCCTGGTGTGTAGAAAACAAGGGAGGTCTTGATCCAACTTCTGTCAGTAAGCAGAGTATAAGATGGATAGATGGAAGACTTAATGAGAAGGGTGAGCAATACTGCCTCGAGCAACAGGCCTTCAAAAGCTTGAGGAAGAAAACATCTAAAGCCAAGATCCTCTTGGTCCAGAGTTTCAAGGAGTTGAAAGGTGACTCGACTGGATCCTCCAATTCCAAGCCATTTCAGTGCTGAGAAAACACAAGAACTGATTCGAAACACTGCGACTGTTGTAGTGATCCAACCTACATCATCCTACAACAGTGCAACTCGACTGGATCCTCCAATTCTGAGCTGGTCTAGCACAGTAAACAAAGAGATGGGAAAAGAGGCTAGCATCCATAAAGTAAGAAATCTCAAATGCCTTATACATTAACCAGAGCGACCAACGCCTCACTAAAACTTTACAATCGAGAGCCTTGCTCAACCATCGATAATTACAAAATACAAGGACTGAGTCTATATACTTAGGAAAATTCACCTAACAGAGGCGTGCTCAGTCATCCAAGGCGTGGTGTCCCTTCAGTCAAACTCGAACTGATATTCTTCGTCAGGTGCCATCTTAACGACACATGGCTCCTGCCAAGGGAGTAGCTGAGCCATTAAGTGTCGGGTTAGCGTGTACCGACTTCTCTAGCTAGTCGAGGACTTCGGCATGGCTTCTTTGGGAAAAAATGGTACATAGGACCCTCTCGGGCAGACAGCTTGCCAGATCCTCCATACCTTACACTTAATGAGTGAGGAGAGGTTTCAACCACCCCCTCTCACCTACATTTACTCCAAGCAAGAAACAAGACTGAGATCGGATCTGATGGCACCTAGAGATCACAATGACCCCCTCTGTGACCGAACTCGATGCCTTTGGCCCCTCTTGCACAACTCTTTCTATTTTCCAAGTGACCACGGGTTGTGACCCTGCGTTTATTCTGAAAGACGCTTTCGGAATTCGTGAATAGGAAGGGGATGATCCTTGCTCATCACGTTCGCGATGAGAAAAACACCGAGATAGTTTAAGTTGGCGCCATGTGTCCCTCTTAGATCTGACAGTATTGAACTCATTCGGCGATACTGTGGGCCAGGGTCCTGGATGCTCCTGGCACTTCGCGCTTCGGGGATATGAAGGAGATGTTCCTTGTGTGTCGAAGTCACAATGGGAAAAAAGGCAAGGGGCCTAATCGCTCACCACATGTTTCCTTTGGATGGACGGTTGAGACTGCTCCGTGATGCTGCAGGCCTGACTTCGGTGCTTTCGGGGTTCGGGGTTTCAAGATGTAGAATGACATGGAACTCTAACCCTTCGAACTCCCGAATGTCGAAACGCCGACGTGACTAGATCTCGTGCCACGCGTCCTCTGGATGGACGACTGCTATCCTTTCCAGCACACAATATGGGCGCCATCCATGCGCTAACCTCAGCGCAACTCCGCTAACCGTGATTTCCCGCCAACCGTCGATCTGCTCTTATGGATGAATCCTGACCGTCGACAATATAATCTCGCCCGCTTACTTGCTTGGAAGCGTAAAATGAGAGTTTTTCACGTTGCACTCAGGCGCTTCTTGTGCAACTTGCAGATCCGAATACTCTTGTGTCCAGGACAATAAATGTTACTAATAGGTTAAGACCCATGAAACTAATGTGCACCTTTCCTAGCTTCAAGAAAACCTAAAATATTAGAGCTTCATTCAAATAATATTTTTTCCATTAGGTATTTTTCTAAAAAATGCATTCAGATAATAGAAAAATAAATATCAAGGAAAATATATTCCTTTTCATTTTTATCCAAACATAACTAACAACAAATACATATAGATGCATTTAAAACAACTATCTTTTCTAGCTTCAAAATATTTAACAATCCAAAATAAATATGTTCATGTTTGAAAATAATTAAACTTGTTTTCATTCAATCATACACCATTGTATGGTAAATATCAATGTAGGTAGCCTTGTTTAAATAAACAATGTCCTCATTATGAGTAGGAATTTGAGTTCACTCGCGAATATCATCTATAGGTTGAGATGAAACCTAGCTTTGAACGACTAGGAAGGCCAATGTTTTTTTCTTCTGAGCCTCACATTTCATCTCCACGATCATAATCAATTCAACATCAAAAATCATAAAATCATTAACTTAAAACCATGCGTTCACTTACACTATGCATGTTATAGCCAGGGAGATCAATGCAACAAAGGATATGTAATAGTTACAAAACTTGTGCACAATTATTATGAATTATAGAGAGCTTTCTAATGAATTATCAAGTGCCTAAAATGGAGTTTGTATGAGAAATTTTGGACCCTAGTAAGGTAACAATCTCAAGAAGAGAGAGAGATAATTTAGGTAAGGTCAACCAACCGAGTTTGTATTCCATCTTCATGAGTATTTATACAATAGAGAGATGGTTGGAGTGGTTGTACCCACTCCAAATAATCATTCGTTAGGTGCATTTATCCTTTATTACATATATTCATATATCATTTACTTGAATTTACTCACTTTATTACATATACTCATGCATTCTTTCGCTAATGTCTAATGTATGATGACAATTACAAGGGCCTAAGAGGCCTCCCAACATCTCCCCCACACTCAAATACTTGCTTGTCTTGAGAAAGTGTGTTATAGCCCTAATTTGCACCAGACATGCTTACCTGGCATCAGGCCATCTCAGATTCCTTCTTTGCCAAAACACTACTGAACAACTCTTCTTAAAAACCCCTTTTATAAAGGCCCACGCACCCTGCTCCATTACTGCACGTGTGTACATGCTAGCTGACCCAAGACAACCCACATGTACCTACAAAAGCATGAAAAAAGGAAAGTTGCTGATGGAACACACAACTTTGGGTAAGTTAACTAAACCTTTCGGCCATGCATGGTCGGACATACGACCAAATACCTAGCTCCTTCTAGCCTATAAAAGAAGGGGTAGGGGTCCCATTTGGAGGAGAATCATAGTAAAGAAATTATACCCGATTGAGCATTCCCTTTGTCCCAACCTTTAGACATCCTTATGCAAAGAGAAGTATAGAGCAAAGCAGTTGGAAGATAGTGGAAAAAGAGCCTAGGACCAGGATCGAGGAGTAGTAGCTGACTTTATCATTGTAAGGTATCATTGTGAAGTTAATAAAAGAGTTTCTTTTCCCGTCCTGCCATATGAGATTGTCATTATTGGAATATTGATTGTATTATTGATTAAATCTCTAACCCATTAGTTCATAGATCAAATGCATGTGGAGTTCTTTGTTTGTCTTTAGTGAATGCAGGTCAACATTGGGAGTAGAGTTGCATTCAAAGAACAACCAAGCGCGAAAAGGGAACGACATCAAACACGAAGAATAAGGTATGCCAACTTAATATCTTGAGCCTTGTATTTATGTATGAGTAATGGGGGTCTAGGCATGGGATGATGGTAAAAAGTAAGAATCGTTAGGTCATTTCTGCATGCATGATAAAACCCTTAGTGCTAGTCTGTAGGAGGGATTTCCCTCCCACAACAGAATTGGCGACCATATTGGGGATCTCTAGGGTTTCTGGGAATGTTTTTTCTTGGGTATTTTTAAGAACTGGTTTCATTTCTTGTTTTTAAAGTTTCTACAAAAGTCTGAGATAACAGAGATTCTGGTCTTCCATCTCTGTTTCTTTGCTTGAATGCATTTTTTTTTTCGAGACCCACAGAGGTACATGCAACCTGTATAAGGTCTGCACGCGTGTACCTGCACCCTACCTTCCCACAACCCACATGTACACGCTAGCTGAGGAAGTGTCAGTCGCGTGTATGATTCCAGAAAATTTCTTTTAGAAAGGCAGTCATCCTCTCCCTTGTCAAGAATAATCCTTCTCAGGGGTTTTCTAGAACTCTTTCTAGTCTTTGTTGTTTGCATTCTATAGCTTAGTTTTTACCTCGGATTGGTTTGTTCTATGAAATTTTCCTTCAATTGTTTTCTTTTTCTGTCAAAGTAAGTTTCTGAGTCTTCAAGAGATTCTGGTTCTCGATACCAATAGTCTTTTCTAGTGCTTGATTGCTTGTAGTTTCATTTTTTGAAGAGTTGCAGAAGTACACGCAGCCTGCATAAGGTCTGCATGCGTGTACATGCGCTCTAACCTTACACAACTTGTGTGCACACGCTGGCTGTTGAACTATCAGCATCGTGGCTGTTGAGAATTTTTTTGGTTTAAGGAGAGGTAGTCATCCTTTCCTTGTCAAGAGTTATACTTATCAGGGTTCATGGTCTTTGCCATAGCATCTTAGCCTAGGTTTGGACTCTATTATAGCTTGCTTTTTCATTTAGAATATTTCTTGTGTTTCCTAGCTTTTCTAACTTATTTTTAGCTTGAAATTTTAAGAAAAATGAGTTGCATTTTGAAAAACATTTCCCCCNGAATATTTTGTTATTTCTGCTTTGATTGGAAGAAAATATAAAAAAAAACTTAGTTTGTTAGATCTCTTTCTTTCCTGGCATTTTCTTTGCATTGTTATTTGAAAAAGAAAAAGAAATTAGCACATCGTTGTCTTTTCTTCTAATTTTAAAAATCATTTCACAAAAAAAAATAAAATAAAGAATTATAATCATTCTTTGCCAGTGTTCATATAAGTTTTATCATTTTTTGCAAGATTCTTAACACCATTAGTTTCACTACCATACCCTTTTGAGTAAATCAAGCTAGTAAAAAGAATGTTAATTAAAATTTACTAAACTTTATGTTTGTATGGTCCATCAACTAGATTAGGCTAGAGCCTTGATTTAGGTTGGAGAGTGTTAGAACCCTATATAATAGGGGAATCAGTATTCTGACTCTATCTATCTATTTCAGGCATTATGCTTTTGCTCATGACGCATAGTGAAGGCAGCAGAAAGCGCACGATTCTGACCAAGCATAAGCCAAGAACCTACACACGAGCTTCAAGGTGCATTCCGGTGCATTTTTAGCAAAAAATTATGAATTGGTTTGAATGGAAATTTTTTATTCTTGTGGTTTATTATCCAAATTTGGTTTTTATAATCAATTTTTGGTCTTTTAAAGCCAAAATTGGCCCCTCGGCCTTTATGCAGAGTGTTATGTTTTGTTTTTCAAAATATAAATTGTTGAAAAATTATTTTCCAAAAAGTTATATTGGCCGAGGGCCAATCTCCAAGCACTCAACACCGAGAGTTAGCACCATTTCACAAACCAACAACAAACACACAAGCCAGCGCCAGTGCCAAACTCCAAAGATAGCCTCGGGCTCACTTCATCGGATTGCATTGTGGCTATTGGCATATATCAATACTCATTTATCTTTTCTCCTCATGAATGTGGGATTAGTCCCCCAAAAATTTAAAAATAAAAACACAGAGTTACTCTGTGCACCCAGGTGTCGACCAAAGTTTATGTGTCAATTAATGGCCAGGAGTTGACAGTCAATGTGTGCAGGTCCAACTTTTTATGCGCCATATGTAGTAGAGATCATGTGCTAAGGCTACTGCGCAGGTGTCCGAGGGATGTACCATGTGTGCTTTTTGTAGTGGAACTACTGCAGTGACTCTTTTAAAACAGGAAGAAGACCTGGTGATGGGTAACATAGGAGACTCACGAGCAATTCTGGGCACGAGAGATAATGACAATTCTTTGATAGCAGTGCAGTTGACTATGGATTTAAAGCCCAATCTACCAAAGGAAGCTGAGAGGATTAAGCAGTTCAAAGGATGGGTATTCACACTGTCAGACGAGCCTGACGTGGCACGGGTGTGGTTACCCCATGACGACTCTCCTGGTCTGGCAATGGCAAGAGCATTTGGAGATTTCTGTCTCAAGGATTTCGGCCTCATTGTTGTGCCTAATATATCGTATCATTGTCTCACACAAAGGGACGAGTTCATTGTGTTGGCCACTGATGGGGTATGGGATGTGCTGTCTAACAAGGAAGTAGTAGATATTATGGCATCAGTGCCCACTCAAGCAACCACAGCCAGATCTTCAGTTGAATTCGATGTACGAGCATGGAGGCTGAAATACCCAACTTCCAAAGTAGATGATTGTGCAGTAGTATGCCTTTTTCTTAGTGATCTTCCTTCAATTTCTGTGGCAAAAGAAAACAGGGATATGATGGCGTTAAAATAACCACCTTTCTCTAAAGAGGCCATTCCAACGCCAGATGAGTGCCCTGCAGATGGAGAGGCAAGTAGTCCTAGATTAGGCTGTTTAAATACTGTAAAAAATAATGTGAATGATGTCAACCTTCAAATTTTCTCAGAAGACCATGAAGTAGAGAGCAATGGCAGGAAGCTTGTCTCTAGATTGATCCCTGATGTGGGCACAATTCATGCCCATGGGTCTGAAACTGTCAAGATCCCCATAACAATAATCTATGATGATATCAAGGACATTTATGATGAAAATGCTAAACCTGGTCAATTGGTTGTTGTTGAAGGAAAAGATGAGAAAACAATTTCCAAAGGAGTAGAACCATTGCCAGTTCAAACGATGCAATTAAGTGTTCCAAATGAGGATGATTCTCATAAATCCTCAGATGCAAGAAAGATGTACCATATTTTGATGGAAATTATAGTTCATGTTCTAAACATATGAATATAAACAAGATAACTGAAGTAAAAGAGTGCAATGAACTGTCCACTAGCCAGGTCTTACAGGAGAAAGACAATGTGCTTCTCTCAGGACAAACCGGGAAGGCAAAGGCCAGTGATTCCAGGAGTAAAAGGAAATCACAAAAGAAGCGATTAATATCACATATTATTGCTTCTAAACTTTCCCATCCAGAAATTTGGAATAAAGAGACAGAACAATCCAAGTCTACTGATGGAATGGCGAAAAATATGTGCATGACTGACAACAATGAGCAATCCCTGTGCCCAAAAGAAGATCATGTGAAAGTTGCCTTAGATGCTATCAAAGGGTCATCCAAACTTGCAATTGATATTGAGGGCATATTTGAAGTCAACGTTGTTGCAGAAAGGAACAATGTTTTGAATAAGAAAGAACGCCCAGAAAATATTAAAGTCAGGAAGAAGAAGCCCAACATAGGAGTTGAATCGTTAGATGATTTTGCAAAGAATTTCTCAACTTCAAGTTCATCTCAAGCTATCACAATGTGACTCCAAGGCCACACAAACATAATTACAGGAATGCTACTTCTAATGATCCAGGGATGGGACTTCTTTGCGACAGTGGGGGGCATTTTCTTTGGAAAATAAAGATGCAATTGTTAATTGCTCCGAATCACCACAAACATCATTGAGAGAGAAGGAAAACAGGGTTTGGGTCTTCGTGGAGATAGCACAACAGTTAATGATAAAACCACAGTGATAGAAAAGATGAATGACAAAACCACCGCAAAGCCTGTTTCTGTTGAGATGCCAGACTTGATAGATACTAGCGGAATGGAATTTCTTGGAGATGGAGGTGTGTCAAAGGAAAAAGATACTGATACCACGACAACATCATCTACTGTAGATTGGTAGACAAAACCCAAATTCCACCATAATGAATGAAGCAGATCCACGATTCAAGGCAACAGTTGAGGAAGATCAGGGAGCATATGGCAGCTCGACCAAGGGAAATTTAAATTCTCTAGACAAATGGCAAAGTCTTCCCGCATTTCAAGCAGAGGTTTAAACACAATTTCCCCCAGTTGGAAGTGAATTCATGACAACAAGAAGAAAAAAACGACAGATGGCCCCAGATTTTATGGCAAAGATCCCCCAACAACTCAACATTCATTTCCAGCAGTTCCAGAATTCGAGAGACCCATCAAACTTTCTTAAATAAGTTGTTATTTACATTTTTCGATTTGGTTTATGGGAGATCATCTGCGACAGGTGTCTATCTTTGTAACTGTTTTCTATTGTCAGAAAACAGAGGTAGAGAACGAGTCTTGGCAAGGATGAGGGATTTTTGTATATATGAAGATGTAAAAGATGAAAGCGGGGTTCGGGCTGAGAGGAGAGGGTTCGTCCTATGTGAGGGGGTTCGACCTCAAGGTTTTAATTTTCTTTGCTGGACTGGGGTCCTGGTTTTTTCAGGAGTATTTTATGTAATCCTTAGATGACCGATCAGTAATAGACATGCTGTTTATTGGATTCCTGAGTGGAGGTGTTGGTGGCATTTCCCTTCTCTGTTAAGTGTTTTCCTGTTATCATTACACTTGTTTTCAATTTCTTATTGTCAGAAGATAGTAACAAAGCAGAATTTATTGGCAAAACACTCTGCATCTGTTCTTTTGATAATCTTTATGTTTTCTTCTAAAAATCAGTTTATGAATTCTTAACTGCTCATTTGCTCAGTTTTCCTCCCCATTTCTTCCTTAAATCGATACCATTAAAACTTAATTCGATCCAACACTTCCACTACCTTGCCCTGTGTAAAAGCTTTGTCTAAGATCTGAGAGTGAAACACATATTTAAGCACATACCCCATTTGCCCAATGGCCCTCCTTGTTGTCCCAAACTAACCATTTAAAAATAAAAAACCCCATACTTTCATATCTAGCCTAACATCCATCCCATACAAACCAAGTTAAATCGAAAAGAGAGATCCCTCTCTGAGTCTTGGAGGGCAAGATCCAAGACTCCAAGTGGTTCGAGGTTACCTCTGTGATTGCCTCCGCAGCCTTAGGAAAATTACAGGGTGTTAACATTTTGGCAACTCCACTGGGGAATACGAGCTTCCGTGTTCTCCAGAAAATATATCAAGTTCAGATTTGACTTATGATGGTGAACAAAAGCCAAACATAGGAAGGCTATACCATTAACCTGGCGACTCCATTGTTCAAGATCCCGAGCTTCAAGTTCACAAGCGACTTCACTGCTTAAGAATCCATATTTCAAAGCCTTGATGATGTTTCAAGATGACAGGGTATGTGGCAAATCCTATATCTTGTGAAGCCATAGAAGAATTCAAGGGAAAGTTAGCAGAATTTCACATTGACGAAGAATTTTTAACAACTGTGTTTCGTATTGTGGAATCGAGCAAATTTTCCCCTAAAAGTAAAATTTGTTTTCTTGAGCTAGTTGTTGAAAAGTTCAAAAATGATATTGAACTTTTGGATTCTCAAATTCAGTCATATAATTTCCTAGATCTCAAAGAATTCTTGGAAAATATTCCTTCTCCAAAGCAAGAGGAAATCATACTACCTGTTGATTTGCAGATTGATGATGATTATGTTTTCAAGTATAAGGCTGAAGTTGTAGATGCAGGGTTTAATTTTGAAGATGGAACTGATCTACTAGTCATAAAATATCTAGGAACGAATATCATGCATCATGCTTTAATCGATCCTATAGAAGATTACATGGAGGTTTATGTTAGCTTGAGTTTTCAAACATGTATTCTCTATAACGACCAAATATGTCACCAGTTGCGAGTACATATTTCAGCCTTGATTTTCATCAAGCACGATGAGGAAACCCAATCATGGGATCAACTGTTGGGTTGGCTTCATTGGCACTTTTTCATTACCTGATTGAAGTAGTAACTGTTAGCAAAGTAGGGTAGGTAGGAATGTGCCAATAATCTCAACATGATGAGCACTTTTCTTTTTTATCTCTTCATAGTTTTATTTTCAGTTTACAGTCTGGGGGAAGCCCAATGATCAGCTGGTCTACGAAATTCAGAGTTCAGCGGTTCTAGACATCTCCTTTGGAGCTATCTTCCCCAGGTGGAGCCTATGTTAGAACCCTATATAATAGGGGAATCAATATTCTGACTCTATCTATCTATTTCAGGCATTATGCTTTTGCTCATGACACATAGTGAAGGCAACAGAAAGCGCTCGATTCTGACCAAGCATAAGCCAAGAACCTGTACGCGAGCTTCAAGGTGAATTCGTGTGCATTTTTAGCAAAAAATTATGAATTGGTTTGAATGGAAATTTTTTATTCTTGTGGTTTATTAGCCAAATTTGGTTTTTATAATCAATTTTTGGTCTTTTAAAGCCAAAATTGGCCCCTTGGCCTTTATGCAGAGTGTTCTATTTTGTTTTTCAAAATATAAATTGTTGAAAAATTATTTTCCAAAAAGTTATATTGGCCGAGGGCCAATCTCCAAGCACTCAACACCGAGAGTTAGCACCATTTCACAAACCAACAACAAACACACTAGCCAGTGCCAGCGCCAAACTCCAAGGATAGCCTCGGGCTCACTTGATCGGATTGCATTGTGGCTATTGGCATATATCAATACTCATTTATCTTTTCTCCTCATGAATGTGGGATTAGTCCCCCACAACTTTAAAAATAAAAACACAGAGTTACTCTGTGCACCTAGGTGTCGACCAGAGTTTATGTGTCAATTAATGGCCATGAGTTGACAGTCAATGTGTGCAGGTCCAGCTTTTGATGCGTCATATGTAGTAGAGATCATGTGCCAAGGCGACTGCGCAGGTGTCCGAGGGATGTACCAGGTGTGCTTTTTGTAGTGGAACTACTGCAGTGAGTCTTTTAAAACAGGGAGAAGACTTGGTGATGGGTAACGTAGGAGACTCATGAGAAATTATGGGCATGAGAGATAATGACAATTCTTTGATAGTAGTGCAGTTGACTGTGGATTTAAAGCCCAATCTACCAAAGGAAGCTGAGAGGATTAAGCAGTTCAAAGGACGGGTTTTCGCACTATCAGACAAGCATGATGTGGCAAGGGTGTGGTTACCCCATGATGACTCTCCTGGTCTGGAAATGGCAAGAGCATTTAGAGATTTCTGTCTCAAGGATTTTGGCCTCATTGTTGTGCCTGATATCTCGTATCGTCGTCTCACACAAAGGGACGAGTTCATTGTGTTGGCCACTAATGGGGTATGGGATGTGCTGTCTAATAAGGAAGTTGTATATATTTTGGCATCAACGCCCACTCAAGCAACTGCAGCCAGATCTTTAGTTGAATTCATTGTTCGAGCATGGAGGCTGAAATACCCAACTTCCAAAGTAGATGATTGTGTAGTAGTATGCCTTTTTCTCAGTGATCTTACTTCAATTTCTATGGAAAAAGAAAACAGGGATATGATGGCGTTAAAAGAACCACCTTTCCCTAAAGAGGCCATTCCAGCGCCAGATGAGTGCCCTGCAGATGGAGAGGCAAGTAGTCCTAGATTAGGCTATTTAAATATTGTAAGAAATAATGTGAATGATGTCAGCCTTCAAATTTTCTCAGAAGACCATGAAGTAGAGAGAAATGGCAGGAAGCTTGTCTCTGGATTGATCCCTGATGCGGGCACAATTCATGCCGATGGGTCTGAAACTGTCAAGATCCCCATAACAATAATCTATGATGATATCAAGGACATTTATGATGAAAATGCTGAACCTGGTCAACTGGTTGTTGTTGAAGGAAAATATGAGAAAACAATTTCCAAAGGAGTAGAACCATTACCAGTTCAAACGATGGAATTAAGCGTTCCAAATGAGGATGATTCTCATAAATCCTCAGATGCAAGAAAGATGTACCATATTTTGATGGAAATTACAGTTCATGTTCTAAACATATGAATATAAACAAGATAATTGAAGTAAAAGAGTGCAATGAACTGTCCACCAGCCAGGTCTTACAGGAGAAAGACAATGTGCTTCTCTCAGGACAAACCAAGAAGGCAAAGGCCAGTGATTCCAGGAGTAAAAGGAAACCATAGAAGAAGCGATTAATATCAGATATTATTGCTTCTAAAATTTCCCATCCAGAAAGTTGGAATAAAGAGACAGAACAGTCCAAGTCTGCTGATGGAATGGCAGAAAATATGTGCATGACTGACAACAATGAGCAATCCCCGTGCCCAAAAGAAGATCATGTGAAAGTTGCCTTAGATGCTATCAAAGGGTCATCCAAACTTGCAATTGGTATTGAGGGAATATCTGAAGTCAACATTGCTGCAGAAAGGAACAATGTTTTGAATAAGAAAGAACGCCCAAAAAAGCTTAAAGTCAGGAAGAAGAAGCCCAACATAGGAGTTGAATCGTTAGATGCTTTTGCAAAGAATTTCTCAACTTCAACTTCATCTCAAGCTGTCACAATGTGACTCCAAGGCCACACAAACACAATTACAGGAATGCTACTTCTAATGATCCAGGGACAAGACTTCTTTGTGACAGTGGGGGGCAATTTCTTTGGAAAATAAATATGCAATTGTTAATTTCTCCGAATCACCACAAACATCATTGAGAGAGAAGGAAAACAGGGTTTTGGGTCTTCGTGGAGATAGCACAACAGTTAATGATAAAACCACAGTGATAGAAAAGTTGAATGACAAAACCACCGCAAAGCTTGTTTCTGTTGAGATGCCAGACTTGATAGATACTAGCAAAATGGACTTGCTTGGAGATGGAGGTGTGTCAAAGGAAAAAGATATTGATACCACGACAACATCAGCTACTGTAGATTGGCAGACAAAACCAAAATTCTGCCAGAATGAATGAAGCAGATCCACGATTCGAGGCAACAGTTGAGGAGGAAGATCAGGGAGTAGATGGCAGCTCGACCAGGGGAAATTTAAATTCTCTAGACAAATGGCAAAGTATTCCTTCATTTCAGGCAGAGGTTTAAACACAATTTCCCCCAGTTGGAAGCGAATTCATGACAACAAGAAGAAAAAAACGACAGATGGCCCCAGATTTTATGGCAAAGATCCCCCAACAATTCAACATTCATTTCCAGCAGTTCCAGAATTCGAGAGACCCATCAAACTTTCTCAAATAAGTTGTTATTTACATTTTTCGATTTGGTTTATGGGAGACCATCTGCGACATGTGTCTATCTTTGTAACTGTTTTCTATTTTCAGAAAAAAGAGGTAGAGCGCGAGTCTTGGCAAGGCTGAGGGATTTTTGTATATATGCAGATGTAAAAGATGAAAGCGGGGTTCGGGCTGAGAGGAGAGGGTTCGATCTGTGTGAGGGGGTTCGACCTCAAGGGTTTAATTTTCTTTACTGGACTAGGGTTCTGGTTTTTTCAGGAGTATTTTCTATAATCTTTAGATGACCGATCAGTAATAGACATGCTGTTTATAGGATTCCTAAGCGGAGGTGTTGGTGGCATTTCCCTTCTCTGTTAAGTGTTTTCCTGTTATCATTACGCTTGTTTTCAATTTCTTATTGTCAGAAGATAGTAATAGAGCAGAATTTATTGGCAAAATAATCTGCATCTGTTCTTTTGATAATCTTTATGTTTTCTTCTAAAACTCGGTTTATGAATTCTTAACTGCTCATTTGCTCAGTTTTCCTCCCCATTTCTTCCTCAAATCGACACCATTAAAACTTAATTCGATCCAACACTTCCACTACCTTGCCCTGTGTAAAAGATTTGTCTAATATCTGAGAGTGAAACACATATTTAAGCGCAGACCCCATTTGCCCAATGGCCCTCCTTGCTGTCCCAAACTAACCATTTAAAAATAAAAAACCCCATACTTTCATAGCTAGCTTAACATCCATCCCATACAAACCAAGTTAAATTGAAAAGAGAGATCCCTCTCTGAGTCTTGGAGGGCTAGATCCAAGACTCCAAGTGGTTCGAGGTTACCTCTGTGATTGCCTCCGTAGCCTTAGGCAAATTACAGGGCATTAACAGAGAGAAAACTCTTCAAGGCTATAAAACAAACATACAAGTCTGTGCTAAGGAGTGTAGAAGTCTAGCATCATGAAAGTTATTCAGGACCCCCCTCTAATGCAGGGGATAAACACGAGGTCACCTGCAAAAAGGTAGCGGAGATAACCCCTCCAAAGACGAACCAATCGTAGTGGAGAACACATATAGAGGGCTTGTCTTGGGATTCCGTTGATTGCATTTTCCACAAAGCTTTGTGGGTCTTGAATCCATTCGAGGTCCTCAATTGTCTTCCAGACCAGTTTCTTTTGATACCCTTCACAGGTTTTGGGCTTGATACCCTGCTCATTGTGGTCTACCCGACTGTTGACTGTACCCGCTGGTGACTGCTCGCGTGCTGGAAACCTAGTTGCCTATCTTTCTAGTGACATACACAGGTGACTATGGGGGTATACCACATACCTAGGATAGACATCGAGCCACACTTTGCAAAGTATATGGAGAGGGTGCTTCTATTTTTTCAGTTGCACTTGCACCGGTAAGTTGCTCTAGTATTGGTTTGTGTAACTGTTCTTGCAACTAGTTAGTTGTTTGCTTGATTTGCCTTTAGGAACTTTTAGTGTGTGCTCTGTGCTCCCTTGTTTTCCATAGTGAGTTAGTCAATCATGGATTTGGGTCTCTGAACTAGGGTGGTAGACTTCCCACTCCGCCAGCCGTGAGGACTTTTTGGTCTTTCTCTTAGAAATGTGGAGCCGCCTTTTTATAGGCGTTGTTTTGATACCACCGGTTCTTCAGAGTCAGTGTGTGAGACTTTTACAGATTTGAACGATCCCGCAAGGGGAGAACCTATGCATAACATATTCATGGCTAACGTTTCCAGTGATACCAACCAAGGAGCCCCTTCATAAGGGGATTCTTGTGCTTTTCCCTTCTTCAGAAGCGTTGGTGTCCCTTTGATGGCCACTTTTTACATTCCTGGGTTGAATGTGGGATTACCGGTTTGGTTGGGTACCATTCCAGATGTCCCAAATGCTCTTGACGATTCTTAGTTAAGAAATTTATGTCATGGGAACCCTGTTGATGTTTCTTCATCAGCAAAGTCTTCTCCTCCTCCTTCTCTCACCTCTGGTGAAAGTACAGTTACTAGTAACCAAAAGTCTATACGAAATAGAAAGAGGAAGAATAGGAAGAAGAAATCACCAACCTCTGCGAGTCATGTTGGAGCTAGGTCGAAAACCTCTGCAAGTCACATTGAATACCAGTACCCAGCCTCTGCAAGTTATGCTGGGGGAAATCACCCACCCTCTGCAAGTCATGTTGGGGGAAAAAGTCCAGTCCTTGCTAGTCATACTGGCAATAGGTCTGTAGCCTCTGCGAGTCATGCTATTGACCCATCACCAACCTCTGCAAGTCATGTTGGAGATGTGAAACCAACCACTATCATTCATGCTAGGGGCATTGATTCTATTGAGAAACCTAGACGGATAGGATGTAAGCCTAAGTTCCCTTGTAATCTTTGCAAGGGAGATCACCTTACTCATTTATGCCCTGGAATTCCAGAGGTACAAAGATTGTGGTCCCTGTCTGCAAGTTCTTCTGATTCTGAGTCTTCTAAGGTTTCCTCACAGTATATTCAGCCATTGGTTGAGCAATTCGTCATGCCGATGCAGTCATCGACTAATCCCACTCCTCTTTTGGGGGGTGAGGTTCCTTTAGACCTTGTAGTCTCTCAGCCTATTCAACCATTGGTTGAGAAATTGGTCATGCCGATGCATTCATCCACTGATCCCACTCATCTTTTGGGGGGTGAGGTGATTTTAGACCTTGTAGTCTCTTAGCCTATTCAAGCATTGGTTGAGAAAGTGGTCATGCTGATGCAGTCATCGGCTGGTACAACTCCTCTTTTGGGGGGTGAGGTGCCTTTAGACTGTGTAGTCTCTCAGCCTATTCAACCATTAGTTGCAAAAGTCATCATGTCGATGCAGTTGTCGGCTAATCCCACTCCTCTTCTGGGGGGTGAGGTGCCTTTAGACCATGTAGTCTTGCAACCTATTTATCCATTGGTTGTGAAATTGGTCATACCGATGCAGTCATTGGCTGATCCCACTCCTCTTTTGGGGGGTGAGGTGCCTTTAGACCATGTAGTCTCATAGCCTATTCATCCATTGGTTGCGAAAGTGGTCATGCCAATGTAGTCATTAGCTGATCCCACTCCTCTTTTGCGGGGTGAGGTGCTTTTAGACCATGTAGTCTCGTAGCCTATTCATCCATTGGTTGCGAAAGTGGTCATTCCGATGCAATCGTTGGCCGATCCCACTCCTCTTTTGGGGGGTGAGGTACCTTTAAACCATGTAGTCTTGCAGCCTATTCATCCAGTGGTTGTGAAAGTGGTCATGCCAATGCAGTCATCGACTGATCCCACTCCTCTTTTGCGGGGTGAGGTGCCTTTAGACCATGTAGTCTCGTAGCCTATTCAACCATTGGTTGCGAAAGTGGTCATACTGATGCAGTCATCGGATGATCCCACTCTTCCTTTGGGGAGTGACATGTCTACCGACTATGTTTTTAGCATTTCTGATTCAATACATTCAGAATAAGGGGGAATTCCGCTCATTCTGAGCACACCCCCTCGAAGCCTTAGGATGGTTTCCTTTGATTGGAATGACCTTGTTGTTAAGCCCTAATATTGGCTCATTACCCCTTAATTGGGGATTATTAGATTAGTAATGCTATTTTATTTATGTCAGCTTTAGGCCATTAGTTGTAATTTAGATTAGTAATGTTATTTTATTTATGTCGGCTTTAAGCCATTATTTGTAATTATACCTCCTAGTCTCCTATATATACCAAGGAGACATTTTCATTTTGAATCATCTTGTAATTGAACATTTAAGTGGGGTAAAACCTCGAAGAGGCTTATTATCTGAAATTATCTCTTTTTCAAGGCGTTGAGTACTTTTCCTGAGGTTTTTATATGCTATATTGATGTTTGGTTCTTAACATATGGTATCAGAGCTCAAGGTCTTGGGGTTTTGCTACTACATCTGAGACACCGTGGAATTTTCGCTATAAATTTTTTTCTACAATGTTTCAGAAGGAACGACTTGGAGGATATTTAGAAGATGGATCAAGGTACGTTGGGTTCCAAATTCAGCTCCTAAGGCCTTATACTTTTTGACATACAGCCTGTACAAGATAGGGTTCTGGAATCATCCTGAAATGAGTCGTTGCAGAAGTTTTTCTATAAAAATGTTTTTGTAACATTTCAGACCCTGAATTCCTGAGGAAATTTACAGAAATTGGTAATGTATCTGTGGTTAAAATTTCAGATTCCGGGTCATCTTAAATTTGTAGATACACCCTCTGTAAGATAGGGTATCTGACTAGTCCTATTGACTAGTCTCAAGAAGGTGTTCCAGGTAAAACAATCACAACTTCTTCCTAGAGTATCCAAATTGTGTGGGACTGGTTGCATTGGATCGTGGACAGTTTGTAGTATTTTGGGTGTGAGTTTCATAATTTTATATCAATTATTTTTGGCGGGGCACACTATACAAGTGAGATCTCCTGGAAAGGCCAAAAATCGACAAGTTGTGGGGAAGCTACCGTAAATTCCACTTGGCACATCCAATTTTGATCAGACCTGTGGCATTACAGAGAAGAAATATCAAAGAAATACATAAGATAAAGTTTCATACCCAGAAGGTCCAAAAATTGGGAGATACATTAGAAGAAATATTGTCTAGAAGAACCACCTCAAAGTCAAGGTTCAAAAGTGATACTTGGCCAACATGCCACTCAAAAAGGGAACTTCTACACCAAATAAGCCTCCAAAAAATCCTACTTGGAATCTTGATGAAGGTGAAGAAATGCGTAGGGACATAAATGAACTAAAAAATAAGATGGATTCAATGGACACTAAGATAGATGGTTTAAAAGGGGAGATCATGGAAGTATTGAAAAATTTCATAACAGAGAAGACACCTGAAAGTGAAAATGCATCCCATGAAATTCATGATGTGG
>ML802351.1:128795-144196 GCA_009831015.1 Picea engelmannii
TCACAAGCAATTTTTGGCAAGAACTGTTTAAGCTACAAGGCACACAATTGCATCTCATCTCAGCTTATCATCCCCAGACAGATGGTCAAACGGAAGTCATCAACAAGTGTTTGGAAACCTATCTGCGGTGCTTTGCATCTGAAAAACAACACCAGTGGGCTCAATGGTTACCCCTCATCGAATGGTGGTACAACACTACATACCATACAGCCACTCGCATGACTCCTTTTGAAGCAGTGTACGGACAGAAGCCACCGTCAGTTCTCTCATACTTACCGGGTACCTCGAAGGTTCCGGCAATCGACCAAACACTTACAGTCTAAGAGGATATCCTTCATACCCTTAAATAGAACTTGGTCATGGCCCAGAATAGAATGAAGTAACAAGCATATCAGGGTCGCTCAGAACGTCAATTTGTAGAAGGGGATCAGGTGTTTCTGCGACTGCAACCATATAAGCAAACTTCCCTCAAGGTCGAGCAATGTCAGAAGCTAGCACCCAAATTTTATGGCCCTTACACAGTTCTAAAGCGTGTGGGACAAGTCGCATATCAGTTAGCTCTGCCCAGTCAGTCGAAGCTACATCCTATTTTTCATGTTTCATGCTTGAAGAAGGTGATTGGAACCAAGTGCCAAATTCAAACCAACCTTCCAGAGTTAGTTGAAGAAGGATCCATTTGGCTACAACCAGAAGCAGTTTTGGACCAGAGGGAACGTCGCCTGCGTCAGAGAACCATCAAGGAAGTGATAGTACAGTGGAAATATATGACTCCAGCCGATGCCACTTCGGAACCAGCTACCATTCTGCAGCAATTTCCACACCTCAAGCCTTGAGGACAAGGCTGTTTTTAAGGGGGCGGACATGTTAAGGTCCTAACCCACACATAGGTAGATCAATGTATTCGGATATAATAAAGGTCAATATTAATAAGACCTTTCAATAAAATAGAATAAGGCAGATGTAAGAAGACCTAATAGAAGCTTCCGCTTCTAGAAGGATCCTCCTCTAGATGCTTCTCTTAATAGACATATTTAGTATAAATAAGGGTCGAGGGTATGAAAAACCCTAGCTTGGATATTATTGTAACAGAGCACTGCTCGACTGGAGGTTTCCCCCTTGAAGAGGCCTGTGAACATTGCTATATGATTCAAAGTGCTATTTCTGTTGCTATTTTGTATATCATTTCTGTGTATTGTGAAGATTATGCTGGATATTTTACTGTTATTCTGTCATTTCTAGCATTTCATTTCTGTTCTGCATATTTTATATATCTGGTATCTTGCACCTTTGGCCTGGACCCTTTCGGCGTTTCGGGCTTCAAGGATTTGAAATGCAGTGAAAGGATGAGACTCTCTGTCCTCTTGAAATCCCGGTAGCCGAAATGGCTTGATCGTGCCATGCGTCCCATTGGATGAATAGCCTAGATCAACACTTGAATGAATGTGGGACCACCTCTAACCTAAAATCTTTCGGCGCTTCAGGCTTCGGGGTTCTGAAATGTAGTGGAAGGATGAGACCCTCTATCCTCTCGAAGTCCCGGTAGCCGAAATGGCTTGATCGCACGCCACATGTCCCATTGGATGGAAGGCCTATATCACTTCTCAAATGTGGGACTGCCTCTGGCCTGGACCCTTTCGGCATTTCAAGCTTCGAGGATTGGAAATGTAGTGAAAGGATGAGACCCTCTGTCCTCTCAAAGTCCTGGTAGCCGAAATGGCTTGATCGTGTGCCATGTGTCCCATTGGATGGACGGCCTAGATAAATTCTTAAATGTGGGACCGTCTCTGGCCTAGACCCTTTCGGCATTTTGGGCTTCAGGGATTTGAAATGCAGTGGAGGAGGAGATTCTCTGTTCTCTCGAAGTCCCAGTAGCCGAAATGGCTTGGTTGTGTGCCACGCGTCCCATGGTTGGACGACTGAGATGATTTCTTGATCAATGATCTTGGTTCTTTTGGGATTTTGTGCACCGGGGATACATGATGCAAGGAGGAGAGACCCTTGTATGTTGAAGTCCTGGTAGACAAAATATCGGAATGGATTGATCATTTCATGATTTTGGCCATAGGAAATGAGCTCAAGCGATTGATCACGTGCAACTCTACGACCCAAACTTACCCAATGGCCGTCTATCTGCCCCATCTGTGGATCTTCACCGTTGAAAGACAAAGTGCCCGCTCGCTTGATTTTAAGCCCAAAATGGGCTTCTCCTGTGGGCTGCATTGGGCACTCATGGCTGTGGTCTTTGAATAAAACACACTCGACCGACTTTCAAATCCCACTTCTATGCATTTACACCAGGGGCCCAAAACTAGAAGAAAACACCAACTGGAAAGAATTTGTGCTAACAAAAACCAACAACAAGCAGCAAGCAAAGGGTTTATAGGATATTGAGAATGAGGTTGAATCATCCCACTCTAATGTCACGACAGTGAACTCACCCAAAAAGCACCTAGAAGGGTTGATCTAGTAATGGACAATGGTTACACAAGGATAAGAAATGTAGCTAATGACAAGCATGACTAAATCTCTTTACATATGTTGGGTTCTTAGCCCAACTTCACTGAAATTATTAGACAAAAATAGAATGTCTCCAAGAAGTAAAAACAAACCACACACAAGCATTCAACAAACTAGCTGATACCAAAGTATGTGACCAAAATTACTCAAACAGAAACAAAGAGAAGATCATAATAGTCCATAGAAAACCCCTATTTCTCAAAGGACGGACCTAACCTCAAATTTTTGGGCTTTTCTCTAAAAATATGAAGTTTTTACAAAGACTCGCAGGACACGTGCCTGTTAACAGACGAGGGGCCTCGCATGTCACCTATAGTGAAACAAGCGAGGACCTAAGAAAAATTATGTTTTTAAGATATATGGACTTGTTCCAGATATTCCATATCTCTCAGATCTATTGGATCTAGGCTTTGGATTAATCAAAGGAAGAATCACAAGAAGATGCAATCAAATAGAAAGAAGGATTAGCCAAGGAACTCAAACTAGAGAAGAGTTTTTCCCTAGTATGGTAGCTAGTTCTGTTATTGGATTATTTCTCACAAGGATCTTGCTAAATACATAGAAAAATCTCCCTAGGATTATCCTAGGAATCTATTGATGGGTCTGAGTGGCATATCATGCAGATAAGGGAGAACATCTGATGGAAGGTCCCAATTAGACATATTTTTGTTTGGTATAGTGTTTCCATCGAGTATATGGGCCTTGCTTCCACTCATAATTAAAATAATAAAAATGGGAAAGAAAACAGACTACCCCCCAAAGAGATCTATTTAATCCTGAGGCTAATAAAACTAGAAGCAAACTAATCTAATCTAACTAATTCTAACCTATCGCGAGAGAAAAAATAATAGATGAGAACAACTTAAAATAATACTTTGACAGAAAAAATAGTTCATAACATCCAAAAGCATGTTATAATAATAATATTACAGATATTGTCCCAAATAGTTGAAGAAGATAACTGTAGCATCATCCATGCACTCATAAGAAATCACAACATCATAAGGATTCTAGATACTAAGAACATAAATAATTTATATGATCAATACCCAGAAAATGTAAACCACAAATATAACTGCAGAATAGTCCGACAAACATTTGAAAACAATCATGACTTGAAAATGTCTTTTGTTCTTTATTAATTAGAAATAATAGTACTATCTTTTGTTACAAAGGGGAAATGTCCATGGTCTATCCTATGAGTTCTCTTTTATAACACGAGAGAGACTCTTCAGTTCTCATGAATCTTCATTTCCTTTTCCTTATTTTTTGTTCTCACATTTCAAAAATTAACATGTTAGCATTACAAAGAGAAGTTGAACAGACTCATGAGTGATCATTTTTCCCTAAGGCAGTTTACAAATGATATTCGTTAAAAAAACAATCATTGACTCTATCCATTCGCGTTGTCTTCTTTTCCTCGGAATTTTATAGGATTTTCTGGCTTTTTCCTACTAATAAATATCTTTTTGGATTCTTATCCTCTGTCTCATCTTTCCATTGAGCTATTTCTGGCTTGATTATGTTTCTTCTAGCATGAGATATGGCTTCTTTAAGTCTGCATAGTCGATTCTTCAATCAGATTCGGGTTCCATATGTGTTTTGCCTTTCCAGACCATTTTTACTATTCATCTGCTAAATCTTGTTGTTCCATCCTATTCTTCACCTTCCCATATTTCCATCGATCCATCCTAGGCTTGATTTCGTTTCTCATAGCCCTTAAGTAAATGAGTAAGTTGAGTCTACTAACAAAAATCTGGTTAGGATCATAAAGAGGCTCATCGAGGATAAGCCTCGTGAATGGCACACCCTCCTTGTGACGTCCAAAACCACCCACATTTCGGGCAATGCCACTGAGACAAACTTCTTTTGCGGAAATATTCACATATAAAATTTAACAGGAAATAAATAGAGATAACATATGATATTCACACACACACACACACACACACAATTCAATTAATCAAACATCAATACTCTGCTCATACACCTGTTCATGTGGAAAAAAATTTAATACATACATGCAACATATATATAGGCATTACTCATCAATTATAGCACATGTACAAATACATAGCATACAATGAACAGAGAATTGGTACTTATCTTTTAATTGAAGTACACCAACTGCGTGTAGACCTTCCACAAAGAAATATTTATGGGGGACTCGGCTCCACTAGGTTGGGTAAGGGAAGGGGGTTGAGAGGCTGGAATGAGGGGATAATATTAAGAGCTTAAGTCCAATAGAATAATATATTATTATTATAAAGTTTGTGAGTGGGATATGAATATATCCTAAGTTCCTTTGGAAAAAGGGGTACGACTTCCAAATGGAGAGGAACGCGCTTCATGAGCTCCATGTGTCAGCTCTGGCACATGAAGTATAAGTGAGAATTCATACTGTTTTGGGGATCCTCTTGGACATTTTTGCACCAGTGCACCCAACAAACATGAGTACTCTGATATGCCTTGTTGAATTGTTGAACTAGACTGAACCTCTACAACAAACCCAAATTGACACCCCTGCTACACCTGTACCCTGTGGGTTGCCTGTGTATTATTCCATCATTACCATTCCCAAGTCCATTTTTTGTTGTTGCCATCACAGTGCCCATGTGTTGAGGAGCGAGAGTGAAGAAGTGGGTTTTCAGGAACATGGATAGAAGAATCATGTTGTCAAGCCTGTGAGCAACTCTGTCCAGGTGAGAGAGTGTGATGAGGAAGTGATTTCTCCTGGAGGGAGTCCAGTAGTAGCCACAAAGCTCTGATAATTCCTGATCCGGCCTGTTGTTGAAGCCCAAGGAAAGGGAGGTGTAGTAGCCTATGGACTATTGGACAGTGAAGGTGTATGCTCTTGGGGTGGGATAGACATGTGGGGAATGAGAGTTTGTGAGTTGTGGGCATAAGTGGATCCTTGGAGAAAATCCTACCTATTGTACTGTGAAACTTCTTGTTGTCCCTGCATAGCCTAGGAATCCCTTGCCTGGTGGAGTTTAGTCCCAGCTCGGGGGTGACCCACTGCTGAGAGTGATGAGTAGTGTGGTCTAAGTCTGGGAGGTTCATGGAAGGTTTGCACATAGTTGGTGTACTTAAATTAAAATATAAGTACCAATTCTTTGTTCATTGTATGTTGTGTATTTGTACATGCATTATAATTGATGAGTAATTCCTATATATATATATGTTGCATGTATGTGTTAATGTTTCTTCCGCATGAACAAGTGTATGAGCAGAGTATTGATGTTTGTTTGATTTCATTAGATAGATATGTGTGTGTGTGTGTGCGTGTGTGTGTGTGAATATCATATGTCATCTCTATTTATTTCCTATTAAGTTTTATATGTGAATATTTCCGCAAAAGAAGTCTGTCTCAATGGCATTGCATGACCTGCTGGTGGTTGGGGACATCACAAATTGGTATCAGAGCCAAGGTTTCAACACTTATCCTGGACGGGCCATGTAGGTGGTTAATGAAACATAGTTTTCAGAGTGAATTTTTGTCAAAACAGAAAAAATATGAGTTAAGAACGCCCATGGGTGCCAAGAGAATACATTGGTTGTGTTATGAAGCTCAGGAGGTATAACGATTTATGTAATGGTAACAAAGAAAGAATCCGCAACAACCGTTGCATTGGGCCACAAGGTTTGAATTTGAGGCATAAGATATGCATAGGGGAAAGGCCAACCTTTCCAACCATCAGATCTGGAGGAAGGTGCATGAGAGTTAACCTCCAAGTCCTTCGGACTTTGTAAATTCAACGAAGTTTATGTGTTATAAGAACAAAATGGGTCGAATCCCGAAGTTCCAAAGTCCCAGAGAGGATATACATCGTAGATCCGGGGAGAAGTGTTTACCGTTGGATTTGAGAAAGAATAGTTCGAGGCCATTAAATCAAGCCAAGAGAATAAGGTAAGGCACAACAGTGAAAAAATAGATCTCATATGTACCCCTTTTTCCAAAGTAACTTAGGATATGTTCATATCCCACTCACAACATTTAGAATAATAATATATTATTCTATTGGGATTAAGATCGTAATCTTATCCCCTCATTCTAGCCTCTCATACCCCTTCCCTTACCTAGCCTAGTGGAGCTTAGTCCCCCATAACTCTTTCTGCATGGTCGGTCTTCATGCAACAATGTATTTTTATGGACGATGTACATAATTACATATACAAAATCAGGCCCACTGATCTTATCCACTAGGCTCTCCAGCCTAATAAACACATAAGCCTACCGTCTTATAATTACTTGGTTCACCATCCTATAAACATCATTACATTCATAATTACAATCGGGGCTTGGCCTTAGGGTATTACACTCATCACTTATGCCCTTTGGGAAGATCGCAATACCACCAAGGTAAGCACATGTTTCACTCCCTTTAAGCTTGTCTATGGTCAAGAATCCATTTTTCCTACTGAGCTAGAACTTTCCTCTCTACAGCTAATGCTATAGATCGAAGAATTAAATTCTTCCAATGTCCCTCAAAGGATAAATGCAATATCAGCCTTAGAGGAACAAAGAATGTTTTCCTTGGAAAACATAAAGAAAAGACAATAAACCGTGAAGAAATATTTCAACAAACGCGCAAAAGCTGTCAAATTTAAAGTAAATGAGAAAGTCTTGCTTTAGGACTCAACGCATGTTAATAGAGGAAGCCATTCGAAGTTTAAGAATTTATGGTTAGTTCCTTTCAAAATCGCTTTTGTCCTAGGAGCAAATTCGTATCTTCTAAAAGACTTGGAAGAGCGATTATTTTCCTATAGTACCAACGGTTCCCACTTGAAACATTATGTGGAACTAGCTTGAATGATAAACATTGCATGGAAATCATTGTTGTATATAATTTTTTGTTTCATTTTTTTGGTTTTTCTTTGTTTAATTGATTGATTCATTTTCTATTGTTTTATTTCTATCTTTTCAATTTATGTTGTTTTCCTTTTGTTGTTTTCTTTTTGTTTATCATAAATACGTTTTGGATCAATTTTTCCATAACGATGTCATTCTGTAAGTATTTTTTATCAATAACCATCAAGTTACACAGTTATCATGATGTCCTACTTGTAGACATCATTGAAATTGCTTTCTTCTTCCAAGTATTGTTGTTAGATAGATGATTTTATTTTCATCCCTACTTTCTGCTATCCATTCCTTCCCTCCATCCTGAGATGCAAAAGAGCATACCAGAAAATTTCTCCTTAAAACAAGAAACACTTTTACTGTGGTCGATCAAATGTTATCCATACGAGACCAAACCCCCTCATACATAACACTTTTCATGAGTTATTCCCAAAGTCCCAAATCATTTTTTCCCTTAATCTATATGTTTTCTCCTATTGCATAATCATTCTAGTCAATAATTCTTTGATCTACGATTCATCGGTCTACGAAACCAGACATTATGAATTCTTCATCTATTGGAAACATATTTCCCTGTGGAGTCACCATTTTGTTGACGCTTAAAAGCACAACGTTGGGTACCATGGTCACAAATGATTGCCAAGATTTATTTTTTAATTATATTAATAATATACTAGTAGGTGGGACCCCTTGTTTAACTTATGGCACTATGATGGAGAAGGGACACTTATATTTTGTTTTCCTATGTATTGGTTGCAACACATTTTCTATATCTTATTTTCTTCAAATCGTGGTTAAAATGATTATGATAAGAAATTATGGGCAAGATGGTTAAAATAGGAAAGAATGTGGTCTTGATTACCTCTCGCAAAATGTGATATGTTGCTTTAATGGGTGAAGGAATAACACTACAGTTTTTATTTTATTTTATTTGATATGGACTATATTGTATATGGGTGACCACTGTAAGTCTTGCTACAATTGTGGTGTGCATTGTTTTGATGGAAATATTAGTTGTATTCCTAGTAAATATTCATATGTTAAATGGGATGGTGGCAAGGGTTGACGCATTTCTAAATTGGATCATATGCAAACTTTGGGATAGTGGGTTTTGTATTAACCAATGGGGCTAATAATGGAATGTGAGTTGTATAGTGCACTTGGCTCGTACTAGCCACGAATTAATGCCAAGGGAGAAGCGACGTGCAATAAATTCACGTCACTCTTACTCACCTCGATATCATCACCCTAGTCATTTTCATTATGCTTTGTTAGTTGTTGTTGCTCCATCTTTCTCATTCGTGGAGGAGGTATACACCTTGGTCATTTCTCCTTATGCAATCTTTTACAAGTATGGGGTTTTTCTTACTTCTCCATCCATGAACTTCAATCTACTCTTAAATCAAGTGTTGGCTCTTGTTGCTCGTGGTTTGTGTATTTCTCAAGCTGTCATGATGTTTTCGGACTGTGTATTGGTTGTTTGCAAACTTTGGTTTCCCATGGTGGTTGTTCTGAGACTATTGGCATTTAAAAAAAAAAAAGTTCGTGTATGTCTTACTGTGTGTAACTGTTCACAATTTGGGTTTTCCTCTCTATTTGAAGTTGGGTTTCTCCTTGCCTTACCTATGGGTTTTTGTGAACACTCATGTATTCCAATACACCTGCACTATAACCTCGACCCTATGGATATTAATGTGAGGCACCTATGTAGTAAACCTTCCGTGATTTTTACTGGCCAAACCCTTAGGTTGTTTAATCCACTCTCTTCTGTCACTTACTATCACTGTTATACATCGAACCCTATGCACTATTGTGAAAGCATTGCTTACCCAGAATGTGATGAGAGTATTTTTATTTCTCTTTTACTTGGGCATGGGTTTAATTGGTCACTTGCTTGGAAATTATGGAAGAAGTGTTTCACTCACCTATTCATTGGAATTTACACTCTGTTTTTATGAAAATGTTATGAGTTCGATAGAAAACATTGCATATCGTTGTTTAAAAATAAAATTGCCATGTTTATCGAATTTTCAAACACCTGTGTATAAGAGGTCTAATGCTTGAATTCAATAATATGAACCAGAATGAAATTGATGAGGAATTGTGATGAATGATTGGCTTGATTAAATGGTGATTATGAATAGATATTTGTTTTGAGGAATTGCATGGGACCCTATGGAATTTAAGAACTTTGTTGTGGTTTGGTATTATGAGTTGTGCATGTTTCACTCCAAGACTGTTGTGGTATTTCCTATAGGGATTGTGATGTTGCTCGTTTTGTTTCTATTATATAATGGAAGTATTGTTATTATAGTTATTTTGGTTAAATAAAATTCTAGGCATATCACATCGGCTACTGTGTAATATAGTTTCGAAGGCCACTGAGCAATTTTGTTAAGGAAGAATAATCTTTGGGTTATTGTTTGGAAACAGAGTATTGTTTAAACTTTAAAATTTTGAACAAAAGGATATTTTGTTTGCAAGTTTACATCAGAGATAGCATGGTTTGATTTTTCATTTGAACAGTATGTTGGACACAAAGACTACACTAAGAGGGGGGGGGAGTGAATAGTGTAGGGCTCTTTTTCAAAACATCCCCTTCACAAAACTCCTTAGTTAGCAATCACCATTTACTCATTGCTTATTGTTGTCATTTATAACTAGTTAAGTGTGAACATGCATCAACAACATATATCAGCTACATATATCATCAATAAATCATCACCACAAGGAACACAAAGAACACAATATGTATGTACAATTCTTATTTTATTACGGACTACAATCCTTGGGTTATCAACAACAACTGAATAGAGTACAACTGTTAATCCCTAATATTGGCTCATTATACCTTAATTGGGGCATATTATATTAGTATTGTTATTTTATTTATGTCAGCTTTAGGCCATTAGTTGTAATTATACCTCCTAGTCTCCTATATTTACCAAGGAGACATTTTCATTTTGAATCATCTTGTACTTGACCATTTAAGTGGGATAAAAGGAGTTTTCCCCCTCAAAGAGGCTTATTATCTGAAATTATCTCTTTTTCAAGGCGTTGAGTACTTTTTTTGAGGTTTTTCTATGCTATATTGATGTTTGGTTCTTAACATATGGTATCAGAGCTCAAGGTCTTGGGGTTTCGCTGCTACATCTGAGACACCTTGGAATTTTAACTATAACTTGTTTTCTACAACGTTTCAGAAGGAACGGTTTGGAGGATATTTAGTAGACAGATCAAGGTACGTTGGGTTCCAAATTCATCTCCTGAGGCAATATACTTTTGGAGATACAGCCTGTACAAGATAGAGTTCTGGAATTATCCTGAAATGAGTCATTGCGGAAGTTTCGCTATAAAAACCTTTTTGTAACATTTCAGACCCTGAAATCTGGAGGCCATTTATAGAAATTAGTAAGGTATCTGTGGTAAAAATTTTAGCTTCTGGGTCTTCTTAAATTTGTAGATACACCTTGTGTAAAATAGGGTATATGAATAGTCCTATTGACTAGTCTCAAGAAGGTGTTCCAGGTAAAACAATCATAACTTCTTTCTAAAGAATCCAAATTGAGTGGGAATGGCTTCATTGGATCCTGGACAGTCTGTAGTATTTTGGGTGCGAGTTTCAGAATTTGATATCAATTATTTTGTGCGGGGCATGGTATACAAGTGAAATCTCTTGGAAAGGCCAAAAATTGGCAAGTTGTGAGGAAGTTACCGTAAATTCCACTTGGCACATCAAATTTTGATCAGACCTATGGCATTGCATGGAAGAAATATCAAAGAACTACCTAAACAAAAGTTTTATACCCAGAAGGGCCGAAACTTGGGAGATAGAACAGAATAAATATTGTCTAGCAGAACTGCCTCAAAATCAAGATTCAAAAGTGATACTTGGCCAACATGCCACCAAAAAAAGGGACCTTCTGCACCAAATAAGCCTCCAGAAAATCCTAATTGGACTCTTGATGAAGGTGAAGAAATGCGTAGGGACATAAATGAACTACAAAAGAAGATGGATTCCGTGGAAGCTAAGTTGGATCTAAGATGGATTCAATGGAAGCTAAGTTGATGGATTCAATAGAAGCTAAGTTGGATACTAAGATGGATGGTTTAAAAGGGGAGATCATGGAAGTATTGAAAATTTTCATAACAGAGAAGACACTTGAAAGTGAAAATGCATCCCATGAAATTCATGATGAGGACACAAGGAAGGTGAATCAAGAATGGAGAAACTCCAACTTTAGTTTGAAGACCAACCACGTTCCTAATATTGATATGAGGAAGTTTGATGGCAAGGACCCAATCACATGGATACTTCAGATGGAGCAATTCTTTGATCTCCATAATGTGCCACATACACAAAAGGTACGAATTGCTTCTTTATATTTAGAACCTAGTCAATTTGTATGGTATCGATGGCTTTGTTCTCGCAAATCACTCGTCACATGGAATATTTTCACGAAAGAAATGATAGCACACTATGAGGATACAAGGAGCAATACCTTCTTTAGCCAATTGATAAATCTCAAGCAAAAGGGTTCATTTACCGAGCACATTGAGAACTTCCAAAGATTGAATATAAAGGTAACTGATATTCCAGATGAGCACTTGATTGATGTATTCATAGAAACTTTAAAGGATAACATTCAACATGAGGTTCACCTTTGGGAACCCAAATCATTGGAGAATGCATTTAAGGTGGCAAGAAATTTTGAAAGTAAAAATATGGCTATGGCTACTAGAAGGACCTATCCTAACATCTATAGAGAGAGCAATGCTCCTTCTCCTAAAAAACCTCAACCTACAAGGTTGACACCTCAACAATTGGAGGAAATAAAAGCAAAAGGTTTATGTTTTAATTGTGACAGCAATTACAGTAAGGGACATAAGTGTGGTGAGAAGAAATTATTCTACATAGATTGTGAAGAGGAAGAAGAACAAGAACAAGAACCATCTCAAGATGAAAATGTAGAAGCAATGTCATCTAAAGAGTTGACTCCCATGATATCATGTAATGCATTGGTTGGAATTAGCACTCCTCAAACCCTCAATATCGAATGATACATAAAAAAGAAAAAGGTAATAGTCCTAATTGATTATGGAAGTACTCATAATTTCATTCAGTATAAATTAGCCAAAGATCTCAATTGCTTTGTATATCCAGCGCTAGAGTTTCAAGTAATCATTGCAGATGGAGGAACTATCAATTGCTCAGGAAAATGCAATAAGATCAATCTTACTATGGGTGAATATGTAATGAATAGTCCAATTATTTCTATACCCATGGGTGGTGCAGATGTTGTACTAGGAATCCAATGGTTACAATCATTAGGAATAATGGCTTTTAATTTTCAAGAACTTTTCATGAAATTTTCATTGGAAGGAAAAGAAATTGAGTTAAGAGGTATCACAGGGAAGCTTGGTAAGGTGATAAGCTCTAACGGCATGAAAAAATTATTGAAAAAGGGGTATCAAGGCATTATTGCATAACTATGCTCACTAGATGTTCAAACATCTAAGCCATCTATTCCTCAAGATCTCCAAAGGATCATTGATAATCATTCCAAAGTATTTGAAGATATTCCCAAAGGTCTCCCACCCACTCGAAATCATGATCATGAAATTCACCTAATTCCTAGGAGTGTTCCTCCTAACATCAGGCCATACAGATACCCTTACACCCAGAAAAGTGAAATTGAGCACATGGTTGAAGAAATGTTAGAAGCTGGCATTATTAGACCTAGCCAAAGTTGTTACTCTGCACCAGTGGTAATGGTATTCAAGAAAGATAGTTCATGGCGTATGTGTCTAGATTATAGAGAGCTCAACAAGATCACTATTAAAGATAAGTTTCCCATTCCCGTCATTGATGAATTGTTAGATGAACTAAATGGAGCAATCTATTTCACAAAATTGGATCTCTGTTCAGGGTATCATCAGATCAGAATGAAGGAAGAAGATATCCCAAAAATAGCATTCCGAACTAATGAAGGCCATTATGAATTTTTGGTCATGCCTTTTGCCCTTACAAATGCACCTTCCACATTCCAAGGGTTGATGAATTCCATTTTCAATCCCTTCCTTCGAAAATTTGTGTTAGCATTTTTTGATGATATACTAATCTATAGAAAGTCTTGGAAGGATCATGTGCAACATGTTGACAAGGTGCTACAACTACTAAAGGAGCAACAACTATATGCCAAACCATCCAATGTTTCTTTAAAGTAAGGGAGGTAGAGTATTTGGGTCATATTGTATCTCATGAAGGTGTCAAGGTAGACCCTAACAAGATTAAGGCCATGATAGACTGCCCGATTCCCAAAACATTAAAGAATCCTAGAGGATTTTTGGGTTTGACAGGTTACTACCACAAGTTTGTTTGGAACTATGGAAGAATAGCAGCACCTTTAATGGCACTAACTAAGAAGGATGCATTTCCATGGACTCCAGAGGCAACTAAATATTTTGAACAACTTAAAGAGGTGATGTGTAAAGCTCCTATCTTGACCACTCCAGACTTCACAAAAGCCTTTATTGTGGAATGTGATGCCTTGGGAAATGGAATTGGTGTTGTCCTAATGCAAGAAGGAAGGTCCGTGGCCCTTGAAAGTCGACCACTCAAGGGAAGGGACTTACACAAACCCATTTATGAGAAGAAAATGATGGCAATACTACATGCATTGAATAAATGGCATCCTTACCTAATAGGTAGTCACTTCAAGGTCAAAACAGAACATGATAGTCTTAAATACTTATTGGAACAAAGACTATTTTCAGAAGAACAACAAAAATGGGTAACCAAGATATTGGGTTATGATTTTAAAATCGTCTATAAAAAGGGGAAGTAGAATGTTATGGAAGATGCACTCTCAAGAAAGGATGAAGATTTTGAGGCCTTTCTTTGTGCTCTCTCGATCATCCAACCCGATTGGATAATAGAAGCAAGGGATGAATGGAAGAATGACGAAAAAGTGTGGACTCCCATTCAAAGGTTGCAGCAGGATTCCAGTGCATCAGATACATTTACATTGAAAAATGATTCACTATGGTAAAAGGATCACTTATATTTATGTAAGAACTCCCAAATCAAACAAAAGGTACTATTGGAATTGCACACCTCTCCAGTAGGAGGGCACTCGGGATTTTTGAAAACCTACCATAGAGTCAAGAAGGAGTTTTTTTGGGATGACCTTAAAACTAATGTTCAAAGGTTTGTGGAAGAATGTGTGGTTTGCCAACAAAATAAGGTGGAAACAATTAAGACCCCAGGTCTTTTACAACCATTATCCATCCCAAGTCAGCGATGGGAGGAGGTTTCCATGGATTTCATCACAGGGTTACCAAAGTCTGAAGGAAAGAGTGTCATCATGGTGGTTGTTGATAGACTGACCAAGTATGCACACTTTTTTGCACTCTCTCATCCCTTCAAAGCTAGTATAGTTGCCACCGCATTCATGGAGACAGTTCAATATCTACATGGTAGCCCAAAGATTATTGTAAGTGACAGAGATCCCATCTTCACTGGACATTTTTGGACAGAATTATTTTCTTGTTTGGGTACTCAATTGGCTCATAGTTCATCCTATCATCCTCAATCTAATGGGTAAACCAAGATAGTGAACAAATGTCTGGAAGGATACCTTCGTTGCTCTGTCTCTGATAAACAAACGCAATGGTTCAAATGGTTACCCTTGGTAGAATGGTGGTATAACACTTCCTTTCATACTGCAACAAAAATGACACCTTTTATGGAGCTTTATGGATACCACCCTCCTTCCATCACTTCTTCTCTAAAAGAAAAATCTAAGGTTCAAGCAGTGGAAGATCACTTCGAGAATCAACAAAAAATTATCGAAATCTTAAAGGACAACCTAACAATGGCACAGAATCGCATGAAACAACAAGCAGATCAACATCGTAGTGAAAGAAGTTTTGAAGTAGGGGATTGGGTGTTTTTAAGACTACAACCATACAAACAGATGTCCCTCAAGCAAGCTAAGAAGGATAATAAATTATCACC
>ML802352.1:5779-23627 GCA_009831015.1 Picea engelmannii
TGCGCACCAATTTTCAGCCAAAAACCCTCAATGAGGGCACAAATTTCAGAGCTCACCAAGTGGTGAGTGAAAGATGATGAAAAAATGAGAGTAAAAACCCTCAATTTATACAGTAGCAATGACCTCAATTAAATTTTAGGTCATTAAAAGGCCGACAAGGCCAAAATACCAAATAATATTGTTTTACACTAAATGTCATAAATGAAACCCTAATCAAGCAAAAAGTGAGACATCATCCCCTTCCTAGGGTGACGTTAGCCCCTTCTACGGCAAATGCAGCCTCCTGGAGCAAAACGTTAGGCCTCTCCAAGCTGCCACACGTGCCATACTGTCATAACTGTCTCCCCAAGATGTCCATAATGTTGGATGACGTCATGGGCATGTTGGGTGATGTCATGGGCCTTCCAAGGCCAATGTTCCTGTAGAGAGGGCTCAACCCCCCTAAGGAAGGCTCTACCAGGGTGCCTCTATGGGACGTCCTCCTCTTCTCCGGTGCAAACCCCTCTGTCCTATCTCTACCCCCTGTCGGAGTCCCAGCATCCATCTGGTTGGCTCTTCAGCCCCATGGAGGTCCGAACTGATCATCTCCCCATGTGTACCTCTCCAACATCGTACCTGTCTGTCAGGCATGATCCTACACATCAACAGTTACACCCTCAAGGGGCTTATAAGTCACAGGGATCATAGCAATGTCAATCACATCTCATCATAAATATTATTAAGCAAGTGCATAAAACCCCTTTTACCCCAGTCAAGTGCTCAAAGACATTATACAAATCTGCAATACAAGTTTGGGGAAAGTGACAGGGCGTCCTATTGGGCTAGTGTCCACTGGAAAAGGGATGTTTCCAAAAGAGATTACATCCAAGTCATGTAAATGGGTGAGGTGGATAAGGGATGTCCTGACAAGGGTTGCAGTGAAAGCAGGGAAATGCAGGGCTTGCCTGTGGGTGCCTTCGTAGAAGGCGAGTTGCACTTGTCCTGGATGCAAATGTTTCCAAGCCCATTCATGCCTTTTATTCTTTATTCTTTGTTGCTTTTTCTTCAAGAATATAATCAAGGGACACTGCCCTGGCGTGGTAACCAGTGGTGGCAATGTTACCCACAAGTACTTTCACAGAAATGAGAAAGTTGGCTCGTGATGAGACCCCCTTTCTCTTGGCCATGCAACCAAGAGCCACTACCCTGGCATGGTGACCAGCTGCTAGTAGTGTCATACTGCTAGGTACCCATGGACCTAGTAGGCTGGCTCGTGATGAGACCCCTTGTCCTCTGACTAGTTCTTATTTTATTATTTTTTATGGGTCCCTCTTGTTTCTTGCTAAGAAGCTCTTTATTGCTTTCTTGGGGATCCCTGGGCGAAGCATCTCGAGGTTTATTTTTAGGCTTTTATCTTTTGCCAGCTTACTTTTACCTTTTGGGCCTTTAGCCCCTTCTTCCCACAAGGCAAGGTGCAACCCTTAAATGATTGGCCATCCCAATGCCCGAACAAATGAAATGGGGTGGATGAGCGGGAAGCAAGATGAAAGAGTGGTAACATGACGGGAGCGGACGATGACTTTTCAGAAACCCCCCCAGTGGCAACTCAAATCCTATGGGCACAGGCTTACTAGGGCATCTTGTCATTCCCCCCAGACATGGTCAAGTGGACAAGTATAAGATCCAAGCATTTGTTAGAAACAAAGGAATTAAATGCACATATTCAAAGGTTTTGAGGATCAAAGTGACACATACCATGATACCCGGACTCATTACCTCATGGAGCAAGAACCATCTTTGATACAGGACCAAGCCGAAGGTGATGGATGTTGTTGTTGCTGACAAAGTGGAGGTGTTGAAAGGGAGAAAAGATGGGCCCTCCAGGGCCATGCTCAAGTCGATCTGGCTCTCGGTACTCCATGTCTAGGACCTGTGGGCCTCGAGACATGATCTCCTAGTTATCCCTAAAAGTGGGGGATAACAAAACCAATCCAGCAATGTCCCACAATACCTGCCTTTGTGCTTCATAATAAACCAAAACAGTGATAAGTTAAGCACAAAAATAACATGGGTTAGAGAATGTATATTATCGTCAGAAATCATAAAGTCTAACTCAAGGAGGCGGGTGGGAGGGATAAAATCATGCCAAGTCAATCTCTGAGGAAAAGGCTCGATCCACTTCAGGAAGGGATCGTGAAAAGTCAAAGGTTCAGAACACTGACTCAAAAGGTCTGCAAGCTGGCTACCTAGGACGTTTTCATAATCTGAAACCTGGGAAGTGATTGACAAGGATCTAGCAGACGACTGGCAAACCCTCAAGGGAAAGTTGAAATACTGAGATGACAGACTTAAATTTGTAGTATTCAACCAACCCTTGGACTCTAGGGTTTGTCCCAGAGGAAACTGAATATCAAAGACATACTTCCCAACTAAACCTCTAGAAACACAACAAAGTAAAGAAATCGGAGGTGGCTGGGGAAAGTTGTCACAAGGATCCTTCTTCAAGCAAACAATGTCCTTACTCCTATCAATACCTGAGCACAGTGGTGGTTGAAAATCATCTTCATGGAAAGGACCCATGCGCTCAGAGGAGTACTCATCAAAGTCCTCAAGGTATGACCGAAAATCATCAAGAACATACGGGACTAGGTCAACCTTGGTTTTTTGGAAAGCATCGGTAATCATATCATTTCCTTGCTGCCACTGGTCAAAATCAAAAGTATCATGTTGTGATAACTGTGAAGGAAACACTTGGAAATGATTCTCAATGTCATAAATGGGTTCCATATCATAACCAACTACATCCCATCTATGTCTTCCAACATGTATGAACTCATCAATATCAACTATGTCGATATCAGTATCATAACATGGAGGATTCAAAAATTTCAAAGGCTCATCCATCTCTTCCTCACTTCCCAAATCATAAGGTAAAAAATCATTAATATTTTGGAGAGGAGGGTAACTTACCGTGCTTGTTTCTTCTTGTCGTGCAAGAGCTTTGAGGACTTGGGTGTCTTCAACATGCGTCATTGTTTCATCCTCATTAACTGCCCCTTCATCTTCAATTGTACAGCAAGGAAGATCTAATTCTTTTAGGGAATCCATTCCTCCTTCACTCTCTGAATCATGGAACAAGGTATCATCAACATCCTGAAAAGGAAAGCAACTAACCTCATCGTCTTGTTATTGAGTAGGGGGGAAAGGTTCATGGATGGCTTTGTCAGAGGGAGGAGCACGGGTTGATACTTCATCATTTTTCTTAGGTTCCAGCTCCTCAACAATGTCTTCATTCTGCTCGTTAAAAACTTGTTCCCTTCTTTCTTGTGAATTTTCAGTAAAGATCTCAAGGGAAACTAATCCCTCCAAACTAAAGGCATCTAGGGTAAAGGGATGTCCTTCCTTGAACAAGGAGATATTTGCCTCAATTTTTATAGCCATATTATAAGCTTTTGTGAGTGTTTTTGGACCCTTTTTATTTAGGAGGAAGCTCAAATGCTCGAGAAGTGCATTGGTATAGAGATACACGAGGTACTTGTCTTCAGGACAATGGATTCTAGGAATCTGGTATAACAACATCTCCAACCTAACCCCGAAAGCCCTAATAGTCTTATCCTCATTTGTCTTATGTATTCGAGTCCTTTAAGTAATAATTGGATATCTTCCAATTTCATGCCCCAACTCATGAGAAAGGTTTCTTCTAACTGGTCCATAGATGTGTTGCTAGCGGCTGGAAGATTATCATACCATCTTCTAGCATTTCCATGCAGAGTGGCAGAGAAAAGTTTCATTACCAAGTCTTTTGCATCATCACTGATAGGGTGGAGTTGAAAGAAAGCCCAAAAATTACTCCTGTGATAGTTGGGTCTTTCCCCATCACTACCAGTGAATCTAGGGAGCCACTTTTCGTACTTCAGGGGCATTTGTCTGGGGTATCCCGGGATTTTACTCATGTCCAAAGGTTTGAAGTTCCCCGGGTCCCATTGACAAGTCATAGTTGGCTCCGTCATCGGTGGAGTCGCCAGATAATTTTCTTGAAATTATCAAAGAAATAAGGGAATCACCCTTAGTGGAGTCACCAGGTAAGCTTGTAAGATAAAGGCTCTTGAGGAAAGGCTTACCGAAAAAGTGTCGTCTTGAGGAGAATTGACTCAGTGATCCCTAGCAACGACGCCAATATGTTATCGCACAGTTTGTAGTTTAGGTAAAAGACAGATGAAAGAAAGGCAAACTGGCGTAACTGAGACTATCCCACCACTATCACCTCAATGGGATAGCTCTTTCTGTTTAGGGCGGTAGGCCCAGCGGAGACATCCCCAGTGACCTGGGGTTTTGAGAAGGCAAAGGTTTGAAAGGCTAAGTATAATATTCTCCTTCACAAGTCACCACCGATCAAAAATTCCCAGCTAATCAGCCAATAAAGATAAGTAATAACCAAGAACTGTACCTGCCCGAGACAAAGCAACAAGGAAACTATAGATGTGCAAGATTACTTGTTGGTTAGCACTTCATATAAAAGACTTTCTGATGATAAGCAATTGACCAATAATATTGATAAAGTAAATCAATGTTATACAATAGCAATGATTACACAATGTCACTTCACAATAAATGCTAAAGAAACTTTGCAATGATGAATGGCAAATACTAGGAGCAACGCTTCAGCTAATCATTCAATTGCTTTAAAGATAACTAAATGTTGCATAGAGATGTTTATAGCATGAATAGATGACGACAACAATAGGGTTAGTGATTGCTAGTCTAAGCTAGGGTTAGAAAGATTAGTAATTGTTCAAAGTATTTGGATGTGTGTATGATCAAGGTACTCAAACAATGGAGGTCTTAGATCAGTGCTTTATTAGGGCAAATGGAGTCAAAAAGGGATGCAAATGTTGAAGGGCCGTGATGATAGTGATATGGCTAGAGACAAGAGGATTTGATGTTGAAGTGTTGCTAAAGCAAGGCTTCAACAAGTCAAACCCTAGGGGAGACGACTCACTAAGGTGTACATGACCTAGGCCTTAGTACGTCTTCCTCCTCTAGCTCAAAAGACAAATTTAAACGGCTAGCTTGAGCAAGAAATGATATGGCTGAAGACCAGAGGGTTCAATGTTGAGGTGTTGCTAAAGCAAGGCCTCAACAATGAAACCCTAGGGGAGAAAGGCTCACTAAGGTGTAGAAACCCTAGGCCTTAGTGCTTTCTCCTCCTTCCTCAGCTCATTGACAAGAATAAAACGGCTAGCTTGAGTGATAGATACTATGGCTAAGGACAATAGAGTTTGATGATGAAGTGTTGCTAAGGCAAGGCTTCATCAATCAAACCCTAGGGAAAACGGCTCACTAAGGTGTAGAAACCCTAGGCCTTAGTGTGTTTTCTCCTTCCTTGGCTCAAAGACAAGATAAAAAACGGCTAGGCTAGAAGAATAGGATTAGAGTGTTGCTATGGCAAGGCTCTATCTAACTTCAGCAAAACCAAATGGCTCTTTAACTTAGTAGGGACATGAGACAAGGACACCAACATGTGCTTGTCACCTAGGGTTTAATCCAACAAATTATAATAACAAAATGCAAGTAAACAATACCATAACCATTCAATAAAGAAGTGTTTTGCAGAAATTTACTCACATCCACCAAGCATTCATATAGCCAAACCCTAGTTGTAAACCTTCCACCAAGATAAATGCCAAAAAATCACCAAGAGAAGTCTCCTTCAACAAGTGCGCCACAATTTCAGCCAATAACCCTTAGAGGGCCGAAAATTTCAGACTTCACAAAGTGGTGAGTGAAAGATGATGTCCAAAATGAGAGTTTTTCTCTCTTACTTATACAGTACTAATGACCTTAATTAAATTTTAGGTCATCAAAAGGTCGACAAGGCCAAAACACAAAATAATATTGTTTTACATTAAAATGTCATAATAACCCTAATCAAGCAAATAATGAGATGCCATGCCCTTTCTAGGGTGACGTTAGCCCTTTTTAGGGCAGCATAGGCCTCCTAGAGCAAGACATCAGCCCTCCTTGGGCTTCTCCAAGCTGCCACAAGTGCCAAACAGGCCTCAACTACCTCCCAAAGCTCCCACATCGTTGGATGACGTCATAGGATGTCCTGGGTGACATCATGGCCTTCCAAGGCCAACGTCCTAGTGGAAAGGGCACAACCCCCTTGGGTAGGGCTCTGCCAGGGTGCCTCTATGGAACGTCCTCCCTTTCTCCGGTACAAACCCCTATGTCCTATCTCTACCCCCTGCTGGGGTATCAGCATCCATCTGGTGGGCTCTTCAGCCCCATGGAGGTCCAAACTAATCATCTCCCCAAGTGTACCTGTCCAATATGGTACCTGTCCGTCGGGTATGATCCTGCACATCAACAGATACGCCCTCCATGGGCTCATAAGTCACAGGGATCATAGCAATGTCAATCACATCTAATCATCAATTTTATTAAACATGTGCATAAAACCCTTTCTACCTAGTCAGGTGCTCAAAGACATTATACAAATCTGCAAGTCAAGTTTGGAAGAAGTGACAGGGCGTCCTATTGGGCTAGTGTCCACTGGAAAAGGGATGTTTCTGGAAGAGATCAAATCCAAGTCATGTAAATGGGTTAGATGGATAAGAGATGTCCTAACAAGGGTGCAATGAAAGCAGGGAAATGCAAGGCTTACCTGTGGGTGCCTTTGTAGAAGGCGAGTTGCACCTGTCCTGGATGCAAATGTTTCCAAGCCCAATTCATGCCTTTTATTCTTATTTCTTTATTGCTTTTTCTCTCAAGAAGCTAATCAGGGGACACTGCCCTGGCGTGGTGACCAGTGGTGGCAATGTTACCCACAAGTACTTTCACGGAAATGAGAAGGTGGCTCGTGATGAGACCCCCTTTCTCTTGGCCATGCAACCAAGAGCCACTCCCCTGGTGTGGTAACCAACTGTTAGTAGTGTCATACCCCTAGGTGCCCATGGACGTAATAGGTTGGCTCGTGATGAGACCCCCTATCCTCTGACTAGGTCTTGTTTTATTATTTTATGGGTCCCTCTTGTTTCTTGCTGAGAAGCTTTTTACTGCTTTCTTGGGGATCCCTAGGCGAAGCATCTCGAGGTTTTATTTTTAGGCTTTTATCTTTTGCCAGCTTGCTTTTACCTTCTGGGCCTTTAGTTCCTTCTTCACATAAGGCAAGGTGCAACCCTTAAATGATTGGCCAACCCAATGCCCGGACCAATGTAAAGGGATGGATGAGCGAGAAGTAAGATGGAAAGTGGTAAGTATGACGGGAGCGTATGATAACTCTTCATGGATCCCTCCAGTGGCAACTCAAAACCTATGAGCACAGGCTTACTAGGGCATCCTGTCATTCCCCCCATACATGGTCAAGTGGACAAGTATAAAATCCAAGCACCCGTTAGAAACAAAAAGAACTAGATGCACATATTCAAAGGTTTTGAGGATCAAAGTGACACATACCATGATACCCGGACTCATTACCTCATGGAGCAAGAACCATCTCCAATACATGACCAAGCCGAGGTGATGGATGTTGTTGTTGCTGACAAACTGGAGGCACTGAAAGGAAGAAAAGATGGGCCCTCCAGGGCCATGCTCAAGTCGATCTGGCTCTCGGTACTCCATGTCTAGGACCTATGGGCCTCGAGACATAATCGCCCTAGTTATCCCTAAAAGTCGGGGATAACAGGCCCAAGCGAAGTAACATTTCCAAATTAAGGGGATTTTTGGGTCTGACAGGGTACTACCAAAGGTTTATCCGGAACTAAGCTCACGTCACCACTCCCCTGACAAACCTTTTAAAAAAAAAATTATTCCAATGGGATGATAAAGCAGAAATATGTTTCAAGGTATTAAACGAGATTATGTCCATACCAGTATTAGCCACCCCTGACTTTTCAAAACCGTTTGTAATCAAATGTGACACTTTAGGGTTCGAAATAGGAGTGGTGTTGATGCAGGATGGCCATCCTATAACATTCGAAAGCAGGAAGCTCAATAAAAGCGAATGCTTAAAATCTACATATGACAAGGAAATGCTCGTCATTTTGCATGCCCTAGCCAAAAGCCGACAATATCTTCTTGGAAGCATATTTTTTATTTGTACATATCACAACAATCTCCAACACCTTCTCCACCAAAAGAGACTTTCGACATAACAACAAAAATGCATAGAAAAAATTGCCACTTTCGATATGGAGATATTACACAAAAAAGTTAAGGACAATATAGCAGTTGATGCTCTTTCACGAAAGGATGAAGAATCATTGTCACTTGCAGTTTTGATAGTAATTCCAGAATGGATGAATGATATCCGAAGTGAAAATGAAAAAAATCCTAAAACATGTGCTATCATCAATAATCTTGTCCAAGACTCCAAATACGAATGGAAAAATGACATCCATTGGTATAAAGGAAGAATTTGCCTAAGTCCAAATTCAAAATTTAAGTCCAAGATTCTTAAGGAGTCCCATGACTCACTAGCAGCAGGACTAGTGGGCTCTTTCAAGACCTACTACAATGCACATCAATCCTTTTTGGAAAGGGATGAGTAAAGATATTCAGAAATATGTAGCAGACTGTGGTCAATGCTAGAGGAACAAAAATGAAAATGTTAAGTCCCCAGGATTGTTCCATCCACTACACATTCCTAACCAAAAATGGGAAGAAATATCAATGGACTTCATTGACGAGTTATCCACGTCAAACAAGAAGGAGAAAATCCTTGTAGTGGTGGATAGACTCACTAAATATGCTCACTTCATAGGAATTAAGACAAATTCAGCAAAACAAATTGCAGAAATATTCTGTAAAAATGTTTACAGGTTACATGGATTTCCAAAATCATTGTTAGTGATAGAGATGCAAAATTTAGAATTAATTTCTAGGGAGAATTCTTCAAACAAATCGGAACATCTCTCAACATGAGTTCAATCTACCATCCCCAAACAAACGGACAAATTGAAATTGTCAATAAGTGTTTGGAAGCATACCTTCGTTGTTTTCTAACCGATAAGCACAATAAGTGGTTCCAATGGTTACATCTTGCTGAGTGGTGGTACAACTCCACATATCACACTTCAACTAAGATGACTCCATTTCAGGCTCTTTACAGTTATGAGCCTCCTAAATGGAGGGAATTCGCTATAAAGGAAACAAAAATTCCAACAATGAGAGCTCAATTAGAAGAAAACCAAAAGGTCTTTCAGACACTGAAGGAAAACTTAAATATCGCAAGAAACCGAATGAAGCAGCAAGTTGACCAACATAAGACAGAAAGAGAATTTCTGATTAGAGATTGGGTAATCGTGAAGCTCCAACCCTATAAACAACTATTCCCAAAACAACAAGGAAAGAACAAACTGGCTCCAAGGGTTTACGAACCATGCTAATTAACAAAAAGATAAGCCAAGTAGCATACAGCTTGGACCTACCGAATAAAAGCCACATTCCCAATGTTTTCCTTGTATCTTGTCCCAAGAAGGTATTGGGTAAGCACCACACATCACAGACAACACTCCCTACATTAGATGATGAAGGAAAGATTGTTTTAAAACCAGGAGGTATTATTACCACCAGAGAAAAGAATTTACGCTCTCGAATAATTAGAGAGTATCTCATTAAGTGGAAGAACCTAACAGAAGAGGTGCTTCTTGGGAGGCAAAGGAATTTCATCAACAACATCCTTCCCACGCTTTGAGGACAAAGTATTCTTAAGAGGAAGGCAATGTTACACACACACACCCATGCTTTGAGGACAAAGCATTCTTAAGGGGAAGGTAATGTTACACACCTATGCTTTGAAGACAAAGCATTCTTAAGGGGAAGGCAATGTTATATATATAATGATAAGTAAATTAAAGCTAAAACATAATAATAAAATGAACATAATAAAATAATTATACATTATAATAAATTAGAGTCATGACTCTTCGATAAAGGCATTTGGGCTATAATACAAATGGGCCCCTTCAATGTAATCAGCCATCCATTCAATTATCAATTATTTCATTATTATTTTTGTGCCTTCAGAGCAATATCGTTTTTTACTATTACAGCATTATTTAACATGTTGTTGATTATCGTAGGAAATCCTTGTAACTTGTTGTGAAGGCTTTGTAATGGATTATCTGCCATTTGGATGGTATAATGTGAGGGTATAATCCCTCTTATACTTTTTGTTGTTATGTTAAGCTTGCATCTATCAAAGTAAGTTGTTGCTAGAAGTAATATGACATCACCTTCATAACTATGTTTAAGAGTGGCACCCCTAGCTCTCCAAGGTTAATTTTATGCAGTAATTTTCAGCAAGCTAATGCTGATTTGCGGCATGTATAACAGCCCTTCTTTGCTTTGCATATTCATGCATTCGCCCTCTTAAATCCATGCTTCTTTCAATCCATTTCACCCAAGATTTGGTAGGCATTGGTCTTAGGGTTTCCATCACCTTGTTTTTCTCAACTCAGTCATTTTTTCACTATTGCTACAAACACTTGTTTTGTTAAGGCTTATTCTTCAAACATCACCTAGAGCCTCTACTCCATAGCCTTAACAATGCTACTTAGGGATACCCCCCTTGTGTTGGAGCAGAACCTAAAGTGAGAGGAAGAGTCACTAAGGTGACAGTGGGTAGCTTTCCAAAGTCACACAAAGCTATCAATTTGGTGCTTGGGACTTTACATTTTGTGGGTGCTAGATTTTGTTGTAACTGAGTCCATGTTAGCACAAATTTTCACCCTCCAATCAGATCCGATATAAGGTAAAATCAGCGATGAAAAAGGGGTTAATTCAAGGAGAGAATGTCCCAAGTGTCACCGGAAAACCTCCTTTTCGTTTGGGATGGTGTGTGCCAACCTCGGGGGGTATCCCTAAGTATCTTGCTGCTGATTTGAAGTCTGATTTTCTGCAATTAAACACAAAAAACAGCAGCCAAACTTGTCTTGGACGGCGTGTAAAACCACCCAAGACTTTAGGAAACTGATAGTAAAATTCACTTGGAGGGATCCCTGCAATGTTAGCATTAGAAAGGCAGATAGAAAGAGAGAAAGCGCACTTAAAAGATTGATTTTAATCACAATAAATGGCTAAAAACTACTAATCAGTGCACAAAGTAAGATCACAATACCGACCAGAAACGAAAGCTTGAGACAAGCACAACACTTCTTTATCAATGGCTTGCCAAAGGGTTGATTGCACCACAGAAGAAAAGCACAAGAACTGGTACAATGGTTATCTTCGCACAAAGAACTAGAAGCTAGAAGTAGAAAAAGAATGAGAAAAGGGAGACAGTGTGTCTGTTGCTGCTGCAAAAATCCGACCCTGAATACTGAGGAGACCACTCCACTATATAGATGAATGAGGCACACTTCCCAAGAAAATCCAAGAGGGTGCACATGTGAGTAAAAGAGGTAAGTGGGACGCATGGAAAGAGTGAGTGTGAGAAAGGTAGCATGCGCATGAGATAAGGGAGAGTTAACCCACACGTGTGAGGGTTTGAAAGAGAGAAATAACACATGAGATGGAAGGAGGAGTAGATAAATAGAGAGAGGAGGCGTAGTAAAGGAGGAATAAGGGAGTTGTGCCCTAAATAAGAGGGAAGAGGGCGCACAAGAGAGTGAATAGTGAAGAATGAAAATGTATATGTGGGAGAAGAGCTGGTAAAGAAGGTGCATTAGTGAGATATGCACTAGGAATAAGGATAGGGAGAGTAAGATAGGTGGCACATGGGAGGAAGAGTGGAGTGAGCTAGGGAAATAGTGCCACATGTGAGGATTTGAGAGAGAGGGATGGGCGCATGAGGAGAAAGAGAGAATAGATGGGTGAGTTATGGCTAATGGAGGAAGAGAGAGGTTCATGGAGGAAAGATAAGGAGGAAGGATGTGCATGGAAGGGTTAATAATGGATGAGGGAGGCATGCGCTAGCATGGAGAAGGAATTGTTCCCTCATTAATAGGGACTAAGGCACATGTGTGAAAAATAAAGGAGAATTAATGCATGGAAAGTGAGATATATGGAGAGTGAAGTGAGAGAAAGGTAAGTTGGGCTTTAATTAGCCCAATCACGTCAATGAGTCATATGACATCTCACCCACAAGTCCACCTCATTAATTAATTGCTTTATTCCTTGGAAAGTGAGCCCCCTTCAATTAATTAAGCCATCCAACTACCACATGTCACATTATCATACTGCCATTTGTTGAAATATGACCATGCCACTTGTCACCTTTGGAGGCGACCACCCCTGCTATAAATAGAAACTGCTAAAAATAGGAGTTTGGCCCCAAAAAATAGGAAACTGCCAAATATGTCTGAGATGACTAGGAGACCACCACCAAATGTCAAATGTCTAAAAATAGACACTACTAAAAATAGAATATAGACGCATGTCAACATTATCATACTCATCGGATTCAATTTTCCGTGAGGATTCCAAATATGTAATCAGAATTGGCATGACAGCCCTGGTACTCCACCTGCTAAAAATAGAAATGTTGACATGTCATCCAGAAAAAGGCCCAATAGACTCAGAATGTCTCAAGGAACAATATTGCATGCACAGAATCTTGATCTGAGGCTTAGAGCTCAACCTGCTAAAAATAGAAAGTACATTTATGATCCCCGATCAAAGTGTCATCGAGCTCATAATCATGTAAGGACCAATATTGTATGCTCAAAACCGTTATATGGGTCTCCGGTCACTGTCTCCTAAAAAGTAGGGCACCTGCTAAAAATAGCAATCTCTCTCAAAACCACGTGAAACTGTGCTAGCTCTGTATCTTAAGAAAAAACTACCACAACACTAGTCATGTACCTGTCTCTGATGGGAACTCACCTCTGGCTCACATGAATGCCAGCCAAAATAGACGATGTTGGCTCTTAACCCTCATTATTCTCAAGGGAGGAAATCCAGGGGTTAACAATCCATTAGAGACATCTTGGACAAGAAGTCCTAGAAATGATGTTGGAAACACTGTCTCTCAAGCATAGCTACGCAATCATTGTTGGCATGGGGTTGAAAAGCATGCCTTAAACTGAAACAAGGCCCTGAGAACTAAATCCCCAAGTATGTGTATGCATTGGTAACCTCAATCTTCTCCCCTATGAAGAAAAAATGGTAATCTCAGGACTTTTTCGACCTTTTGAAAATCATAACCTTGGTTTTACCCATGTTCACCATCAACTACCAAAGCTCAAAAACCACAATAAAAGTTTGGTTGCATAAATAAATAAGCTAAAAAATGATAAAAGGTCGCTACAAGAGGAGTTAGCACATCTTACCAACAAGGAAACATTGATTAGTAAAGAAACAATGACCGATCCTAGTGAACTAGAGAAGTCCTTAAAGTAAAAATCCAAGTCATGGAGAAAGGAACCAATATAGGTCCAATTGAAATCTTATAAACCAATAAATGATCAAAAGTATCAAAAGACGGAGGTTCAAAAAACAAGGCACCAAATACATGAATGCCTTGTCGTCATCCAAATTATCATAATCATTGTATTACACAACAAACTAAAGACGAAATCAATATGAGAAGCTAAGGGAAGATCCTATTATATTGAAGAGAAGTTCAAGAGTGGAATTTTATCATTTCCCAAATCACAGAGTAGTCACCACATAGTTTGGCAGAAAATTGAATTAGGGTGGTCTAACCCTCTTACAATTCGACAATTTTGCTCACCACTTAGAAGATCATATCATCTTGTATCATCAACCACTGCAGCTACAAAAACAGAGAATCATGAGAAGGCATTACAAGTCAGAACAAGAGATAAAGATTTTCCATAAATATGCTTTGAGGATGAAGCATTTCTAAGGGAAGGCAATGTAATGAACATAATATATATATATATATATATATATATATATATATATATAACATGAAATAAATAAATAATAATAAATGTAAATGAAGTGTCACATCCTCACTAAAGGCATGACCTAATGAAGGGACATGACTCATCAACCTCGTGACCCGTCAATGTGTACACAGACAATCACGTAGGTCATTGTAATCATATCATCCATTTTATCTTATTCAATTATATTAATTTGTCCTATATGGATTTCTGTCTATTGCCCTTTTATGTTGTATGTTTGTTAGTAAATGAACTTTGTTGAATGTTCATTTCAACAAGCACGCAATGGGTCATTTTCTTGATGGTCAAACTAAATTGATGCTTAGAGAAGTCCGACAAAGTTAAAAACATGAAAACAATGAAAAGCATAGAATTGATTGGGTAAAAGTAGTAAATCAATTTGCAGAACTAGATCGAACGGATGGAAAGGATTTTACCTTCACTAATTGCCTTGCAATATCATCAACATTTCCACATAAGAATGTTTTTGACGTATCTGCATGATAGCCCTATAGAAAAAATTGAAAGTTGGATAAACTACACATTTGTCAAAAAATAACGAAGAGTAAAGTACATAGAGTGAATCTAGAGTGAATCTAGAGTATCCAGAAGAAATGTCCCAAAGTTTCTTCAACAAAATATTTTCAAAGATACAATTCGATATACAAACTATACACAATGACATATAATAGATAACAATAAAATAAATATAGGCTTAGGAAGGATGTCAAGAACAACTGTACTCACATTCAAGAAGACAGTTACATCAATGTTGATAATATCACCATCCTGCCATATACACTGTCAAATTAAATTTACTGATAAAAATGTGATGGCAGATGCAACCCTAAAGCAATTCAAAAGTATGATTACCTCCAAGGGGCGAAAGTCAGGAATACCATGAAAAGCACACTCATTTACTGAAGTACAAATACTCTTTGGAAAGCCTTTGTAACCCAAAGGAGACGGATATGCACCAGCACTAATTATCATCTTGTGCACAGCCTTGTCAATTTCATCTGTTGTGACTCCTGGCTAGACAATTTCAAAGTAGTTTTCACTAAAAACTGAAAGATGAGACATAAAAGAATTTTGAAAGAAATCCTCTCCTAATCAAATAAGTGAATGATGTGCAACATGATCAATGTAGATTGCACATCTTGATGAAATTTCTAAATGGGTATATGCAAAACAAAAGACAAAAGACATGGAGGAGAACCCATATGTGCTATTCAAATTATTATAGAAAAAAATTGTAGCAAAAATTTTGTAATTGTTATTTGAAAAAGTTGTTTTGACTCTTGAGCTTTATATTAAGTGGGGTGCAAAATCTAATTTTCGTGTTAAGGGGGTGCGAAAAAATAATAACATGAAAACATAATAAAAGTCATTAGGTGACTTGACTTAGCCTATTATGTTATAAAGGTCATTATTACTTAAGTTTATCATTAGGGTTGTGTAGTTATAGAAATTTGGTAGATAAAATACTCTTAACATATGAATAAAAGAGAGACTCTCGTAGTGTATGAAATTACTGCAATTCCACTAAAGTTAATCTTTGTAATACTTCCCATGCATATCTCTCTCCTGTTTCCAACAGTTAGGAATATAAAAAGTGCCGGTACATTTATAATGAACTTGAATAGGCCCGCAGGAGTGTAGACCGATTGGCAAGTGCCGTGTAAATGGAAGGAAATGTAAAAAGGAGGTCTCAAGGTCGATTCTCACCCCGATTTACCCGTGCCCCATGCTTGCGGGCTGTGTGGACGCACCTGGAGGTTATAGAGGTAGCAGACGGGAATCGACCCCATGTCACGCAAGTACGAGAACCGCTAGTTGCCAATTCCGCCAGTCACAAAAAAAATAATGAACTTGAATAGTGGAGAGAATAGACAAAGTTAAAGTTATATTGATGCTCTAGCAATTATAGATCAGCTAGGCCAAGGTAGGTTGCTTGTGTACAAAATCATTTAACACTCTCAATTACATGAAAGGTACAATACACCTTTTATAGTGTTGTAGAATCATAATGGTGGTTTAAGCACCTAACACTTATACTAACATCATGTCAATCACATGTCGCGGATATAATATGGTCATATGTTGAAACACAACATTACAATAATATAAGTGGTCACCTAATTAATGTCCACATATTACTAACCAATGTTAGACCTCAATGTTTGCTCCTCCAACAACCCCCTCAAACAAGAGTACCAATAAACTGCTAAAAGTTCAAAAACCGAAATGCTTATCTTTGTTGAAGCTCAAAGTCTGACATCAGCACCTAACACTTATACTAAACAATGTTATCAGAACTAGAACCAGAACCATCTAAGGGTCAAACTAGGACTAACCGGATTCTGTAAAACCAAGTTCAAGAACCGATCTACTTAAAAAGACATAAAATATGTAAAATTTGATTTTATATATATATCCAAACCATTAGACACAAAATATGCAAATTTTTCTCATGTCTAAAGCATGTAAGGGTGAATATAGAAAAATGGCACCAAGTGCAATACATATCTGAAGTAGATACATAAACATAGATGCTCTAGTTGGCCTCAAGAATCCAAAAAACATCATGCTACAACAAATAACTACATATCATCAAAATCGTCACCTATAATGACATCCTTATCATTCGTAGCACTTACTGCCTCATCCTTGTTGATGATTACAGCTGCGTGAGACATCCTCCAGGACACAGACTGAGTGAGTTGACCTGAGAGAGAGCCCATGAGTTGGGTGTGCCCATGAGATGGGTGTGTGGTTCCTCTCTGAGACAGAGATGGAACGTTGTGCCCCTGTGTGAGGTGGTGAATGTTAAGGTTTAAGCTATTATTAGGTTTCTTTTCATTTCACTAGATAACCATAGCATGAATAGGATCATTGAGAAATACACAATCACAAGAGACACATCTTTTATCTTGGGAAACCCTCATGGGGGAGAAAACCCAGCAAAAACTTCCTTAATATAGATAGCCAATACAATGCCAAGAGATAACTCAAACAAATATAGAAAGTCCTCTCCCAAGAATGCGCCTCTCTCTCTCTTTCTTCTTCTCCAACTGCAGCTCCGAACTTGCGCTCTGATGAACAAGTGAGTGTGTGTCCAAATGAGGCGCTAGCCTCTTTATTTATACAATCTGGCACATGTGGACGGAGGTGTCTTTTCACTGGCAGGGCCAACTTCTTATTCTGGGTGGTTATAACCACCTTTAATATATTATGGGGCTGACTTCTCATTCTGCCTATTACAATTAGGGTTTGACCAATCCACAAAAGGGGATTTGGTCATTTACAATACCCGACATGATCAATCTGCAAAAGGGGATTGATCTAATGAATAATACATCAATGATAATTAGAATACTCTTTGCATTTACAACATTTCAACACTCCCCCTTAACAAGAAGGGTATTCTACAGCAGCATCAAGCGAGAGAGAGGACAGCATCATCAACAACATCTTGGAAAACTGACTGGCGTATCTATAAATCGTCGGAAGTTTTTCTCATCATCAACATCGTCATTCACAACGGAGAGCTGGAATGATATCATCATCTGCATCAACATGGATTAGTATGAAACTAATACATCATCATCACAGCACGAGACTAGTCACATCATCACAGCACGAGGCTGGCACATCATCACAGCAATTAAGCTGGCACGTCATCACAACAATTAAGCTGGCAACACCAAATAGCAATTAAGCTGGAATCACAACACAACAATTAAGCTAGCAACACCACACAGCAATTAAGTTGGAATCACAACACAACGATTAAGCTGGCAACACCACACATCAATTAAGCTGGAATCACAACACAACAATTAAGCTGGCAATACCACACAACAACTAAGCTGGAATCACAACACAACAATTAAGCTGGCAACACCACACAGCAATTAAACTGGAATCACAACACAGCAATTAAGCTGGCAACACCACACAGCAATTAAACTGGAATCACAACACAGCAATTAAGCTGGCAACACCACACA